>JAPQWV010000539.1:195000-418544 GCA_027422505.1 Craterostigma plantagineum
GAAAATTAATATTTGTGTTCGGTTGATTAGAGAAATAGATGAGAAAAAGAAAAGAAAACTTAAACTAAGTTTAAAGCTAAAACCATGAAAAATCAATTTCCTCACCAAAACGGTGCGGAAAGGAATGAAAATCATTCTCTTTAGTTTTCTTTTCATCATCAATTTCCTTGATTCAAACACAGCCTAAGTTTCGAAATTTAAGGAATATGAGGAAACCTAGGTTAAACATAGCGCACATTAAGTTTCATAACTGAAACAATTTCAGGATAAAGCTTCAAAATTCTGACGTTATTTGTCTTCGAATTGCTTTAATTTGAAACATACTGTCCTAATCGCAACCTTTAAATATATGTCTGCTAAAATTGCTTCAGTTATGTAACTTATCGTCCTAAAATGCAACCTTAAATTTACTCGTCCTTAACGCCACCACATTCAATATACAGGAGAACAAAAATAATTAAGAGTTATATGAATTATGAGAGCGCATAATACCGTATAAACCAGAATACGGGCGAGCTTGCTGAGGAGTCTGAAGCTGTAGCCTCGTTTTCACTAGCCAGACAGGATTCGTAAAAAGAGAGACCTAAAAGAACCATCGAAAGTCAAAGATATACTCATAAGCAAAGATTTCGAAACTATTTACTTCACTACTATAAAATTTACTGACCAGTCCGCCAGCCTCAGCAGCCGACGCAAGATGAAGGCCAGGGCTTAGCTCTTCTCTATTTCTCAGATATCTTTGCTTGGCTTGGTTATAGCTACGATAATGGAACGAGAAAAAAGCTCGTATTCATTACAATGGTTCGAAAGAAAACTAGTGAAATAAAAGATATTCCCAGGCGATGCAATTTACTATTCGATTATCGATGCTTACAAGAAAAAATACAGAGCCCACGAGATAGTTGATCCAAGAACGGCGGGATAGAAGCCAGCGTATAGCCCTTTGAGACCCTAAAGCAAGCCGAAAGTTACACCAAATCGTCGAGCAAAGATATCGATTCTCTGTAATAAAAGCTAAACAAGAGGAAAGAAAGAACTAACATACCTCAGCTCTAGCAATGGTGAAGAGGGCGTGGGGAGTGTTTTTATAGGTGGGCAAATTGGATATTCGGCCATCATTTACTACAGAGAATAGAAACCCCAAACTCAACCAATCACCAATCGCTTCTTCTTCCTCGAGCGAAGACTGAATTTTGATAAATGAAGAGACTTATGTACCTTGAAATCGAGTTCGGACAACGTCGAGAGGGTGAGAAAAGGTGACGCTGGCGAGCCCAGCGGCGGCGCCGGCGGCCGCATTCTCCCACTGCCACTCCGCCATCAAAATTAATTATTCCTACGCAATTCTTCCTTTGGGCGTCTTCGGTTCAATTCTTCGCCATCCCTGAATTATCACGCAGCTTTGATTAAGCGTAAAATCATACACTGCGTAGTTTTCCTCGGATCTGCAATTGAACTTTGACCTTCCCCACTAATCAGTCATTGGCTTGATTGAGATTTGAGAGGAAACAGATAGTGAGACAGATTGATGTAGTTGCCTTGTCACCAGAGCAGCTTTCGTTTGATTAGTTCAGTTCGAAGGGTTTATCGTTGGGTATATTATATACTATTAATATACCTATTTCCCAAAATAATCTATACCATTATATAAGGTGTGGGTTTATAATGGGAAATACTCTTCACCGAACCCCTTTTTCCTAGTCACCGCCCCCTAAAGGGCTATAAAAAGACGTTTTTGCCCTTACGATATTTAAATTAATTTAAAAAGAAAAACTAACTAAATATATAATTTCGCTACGAAATAATGAAAACTACATACACAAATAAATTCGAGCGATCGATCGATACGAAAAAAAAATTTGATTTAACATTTTAGGACCAATCGATCGATATTTTCGGACCGATCGATCGATATTCCCGTAAAAATCATTCGTACGTAGATGAATTAGCGAAAACAGATGGAAATAGTTTGAAAAAAGTCCCGATCGAACCAAAATTTCGGCCGGCGCTTGTTTCGGCCGCCACATGTCACAGCCGAAATTGTGTTTCGGCCGTGCCTTGTGGCGGCCGAAATTACGGTTCGGCTGTGCCAAGCCTTGTGGCGGCCGAAATTACTGTTCGGCTGTGCCAAGCGCCGGCCGAAATTTTGGTTCGGTCGGGACTTTTTTCAAACTGTTTTCATCCGTTTTCGCTAATTCATCTACGTACGATGATTTTTACGACAAGATCGATCGATCGGTCCTAAAATCGATCGATCGGTCCGAAAATATCAATCGATCGGTCCTAAAATGTTATATCAAATTTTTTTTCCGTATCGATCGATCGTTCGAATTTATTTGTGTATGTAGTTTTCAGTATTCTACCGAAATTATATATTTAGTTAGTTTTCTTTTTAAATTAATTTAAATATCATAAGGGCAAAAATGTCTTTTTATAGCCCTTTAGGGGGCGGGAATAGGAAAAACTGTCAATTTTGGTCCATCAATTTAACATGTAATTTCCAATTTTACCGTTAACTGCTTAATTACAATTTTGTCTTTAATTTTCATTTATTACAAATTTATCTTTAAATTAAAATTATTTTTAAATAACTTAATTTATAATGTAACATGTTCAAAATATTAAATAATTTAATATATTTGCACACACATTGGATGTGCTAAAACTAGTTTAAATAATCGAAGCCCTGATATGGTTTATAACATTCTAAATGTTAATTTTATAACATGTTGATGTGTTTGGTTCATAATTTTATAAAAAAATATATAGTTAAAATAATTTTAAATTCCATGTAGTGTGGTTTAAATAAAGGCAAATTTACACATAAATCCCCCTAACCCAAACTATACATCAACATACTCCCCCCTCTCAATTCATTTATCACCAAACTCCCCCTTTCAAACTATTATATCACATAACTACTTAATGGACATATATACCCCTGTAAAACATAAATATTGCAAAATAACCAACTGAACCCATATATTGAGGACGACGAAGACGAAGAGCAGATGACGAGTAACGAAAAGCAGACGAACGAAAATCAGAATGAAAACGAGCAGTCGGCCGATTCTCAGCTCCACCTCCACAACGAGCAGCGACCGAGATATTAGGGCTTCACGCCTTTCTTCGAACGCATCATCTCAACGGTACAGGCACTTTACATCTTCGTTCGACTTTAAGTTTTTAGATTTTGTGGCATTTTGTGTTAATGTAGAGAGTAGGGCTTTCATAGTTGCTCCTTGAAGGATTTCATGTCGGGCTCTGTTTAATTGTTGATTAGGGCTCGAATTTGGGAATTATGGCAAAATTAGGGTTTAATAATTTCGTTTTTCGATTTGGGGAAGTTGGTATCATTCAAATTAGGGTTTGTTAGCTTCTAATTTCATTGTCCGATGTAAAGGTACTGCATTTGTGACTGTCTTGGTACGAGTCTTGGTTGTTTTTTGGTACTATGATTGAATTGGTGGTTGTATTTTTTTTGGTACCATATTACATAGTTAATGGTACCGTAAGTTTATTATTTCATTCTCTCATTGTTGTCGCGTGCAGAAATGGCACTGAAGTCGAAACTCTCCGGCTCAAGAAGAAACAATTACGAGATGACATCACAATGTCATCCCAACCTTTTTAGAGAGATGATAATTGAACTAGGGCTGAAGGAGGAACATAGAAAACTGTTAAAGCAAACTCCATCTACAGTTTCTTGGAGATGCCGAAGATGTCACAATCTTTTACAAGAATTGTGGCATTATTGAGGCGCTATAATGTGGAGGAGAACAGTTTTAGGTTCGGTGAGGATATAGACGTTATATTCTCACCGCAGGAGTTTAGTTTGGTGATGGGGTTGCACCATTTAGGGCAACCCATTGATCCGGATAGTAAATTTACGTCGTCAATCGTTGAACGTCATTCTGATGGGAAAAATGGTGAGTAACACGAAAAAGGATAATGAAGTTGTTGGAGTCTTTAGTTGGTGAGGAGGAGAAGGAGAGTGTTGAGGATTTTGTTCAGGCTGTCATTATTCTCTTATTTAATTGTGTACTTTTTCCGATGGGTAATTCGAAAAACCCATCTTTTGTTAATGTATACGTGGACGATCTAGAGGGTCTTGGAGAATATGCTTGGGGAGCGGCCGTGCATAATTTTCTGTTGGATGAGATGAAAATTGCCGCTGCTTTTGAAAATGCGGGATCGAATGTGACGATGAATGGTTGCACTATTGGATTGATGGTAAGTTACTTTATTTATTTTGTTATTTTATCCTATATTTTGTGCTCTTCCTATAATTCTATTGCGTGCGTTCGTAGATGTGGGTGTATGAGCATGTGCCTTCGTTGGCACGAAAGAGGCAGCCCTATATGTTCCCACGATGGTTCAATTGGGAATTCTGTCATGTTCCAAATGACATTAGGATTGCGGAGACACAACTAGCTCAAATTACCCGTGTTCTTCCGATAATCCCTCGAAGAAATGAGATGAAGTTTGTGGAACCAATTGCACAGATGCCAATGGTATAAAACACGGGTTCTCAAATAGTGCTTTCTTTTTTATGTTTCTTAATAGTAAATTTAACAATGTTAGTTTTCTTTAGGTAATTGGAGGGGAACAAGATCAAAAAGATGAGATACGTTCGAAATTGAAGAATGATTTGAGAGCACGTGTTGAACAGTTGGAGGCTGCGATGCGCGAAAAAATGAAGTAATTGAAAACTTGAGAACGAGGATTCAGGGAGCGACATGGGAGGGTGAGAGTGAAAAGTCCAGAGGTTATCAAGGGGCTAGTTATCAAGGTGGTGGCAGTAATGATGATATTGTTGCATCGTTTGATTTAGACGGTAAATAGGGGTGATGTTGGTGAGGGCTGGGATGAGGTGGCTGAGGTTGGACAGGCTGAGGTGGCTGAGGTTGCAAAGGAGCATGAGGTGGCAAAGGTGGCTGAGGTTGGACAGGCTGAGGTGTTTGAGGTGGCAAACGAGGATGAGGTGGAGGATGAGACTGAGGTTGGACAAGCTGAGGTGGAAGAGGAGGATGAGGTGGTTGATGAGGCGGCGAAGGCGTAGGCACAGGCTGATGAGACAGTGGCAAACTTCCTTGCTGATTTGAGTAAAGTTGAACTCGAGCCAATGCCCGTGGCATCGTTAGCGACATCATCGCTAGCACGAACAGTGAGAGGCCGTGCAAATAGAAAGAAGAGGTGGAATTCTGAGTTTGCTACGCCAGGATCCTCCGATACTACGGCGCCGAAGAAAAAAAGGAAGAATGTGAAAGCACCAACTCAAGTAGTTGAAGTAGGCGAGCAAGGATCAGATGAGGCGGCTCCCGTTGACTGGTGTACGGACTACGCTGGGAAAGAGAAGTTGCAAACCGAACAGAGAGATTGCGTCAACACGTACATAGAGGCGAGGAAGACTGGGTACGTTTAGTTTAAGTGTCAGTGTTGTTAAGTACCTTTCTAAATATGTTGCCTTTAATTAATGTATTTTAGTTCCTATTGGGCAGATGCAAGGTTAATGGTTTGGCAAAATGACCTTTGTGAGGTTAATCCTGAAGCATTCTATATGTTGCTGTTCGGTGGCTTGATATCGTCTCCCGTGATCGATGCGTTTGGCGATTGTCTCCAATGTTTTGGAGGCAATCGTCAGGACATACCTCGTTCGTTCGTGATCCCTTCCTTCATCCAGATAGAGTTCTTTGCGAAGGTGATAAACATAACGAAGACCGCGAGGGTAAACATGAACACGATTGGGGAGATTGTGGAGTCACTTTCCGACAGCGCGATGGCTTGGTTGGACAAGATTAATGATGTTGCCTTGGGGACCCTACACTACATCATATCCCCTATATACATGAAAAATCATTGGGCTGTGTTGATTTACATGTTGGAGGAACGACGGTTTTACGTACGAGATTCGCTGAAGCACAATCACATGAAGTGGGCGACTAGATCATTTGTAAGTTTGAAATTTTGTAAATTGAACGCTTTATGTCATGTTCTTAACGAGATTTATATTGAACAGGCTCGTTTTCTGTCGACCTACTGGACTTATAAGTGGGACTATAAGGCAAAGTCAATCATGCCAGACTTTGAGTCCACGAGGGAGCAGAATCCGGAGGGCATGGATTGCGGCGTGCATACTGCAATGTCCATGGATCGATACATCGTTGTGGCTCGTGGGAGGTATCTTGACGAAGTTGACGTCGACTTGTATCATGGCTTCATGGCTGCCACGATACTTAAGGACGATCTTAGTTGCATGCTCCACTTGTTTAAGTGATGTTTATCTGTGTTTTGAGACTCAGACTGTTGATCCTCTTAGTTTGTGACTTGTTTATGTTTTTAGCATCCGTAGGATTTTGTAGTACCTGAACAAACATCTATGTAGTACCAATATTGCTAGATTGCGGTAGTAAGTTTTCTCTATTGTAGTACCATATGCAGGTTGTTTGTAGTATCTTTACGTATCGTGCGGGCGGGTTTGAAATACTAACTCTAATTTTGTTAGGGAGTGTGCCCTCGGAATGCCATACGAGGACTAGGAATAGTATAGGGCGCACGATGATGTATAGGTTGTAAGACAGGTTTATTGTATATACTGTCAAATAAATTAATGAATATATATTTTCATTATAATAAAGGCATTATTATTTATTTGTCGAATTTAAAGTCTACTTGGCATCCGGTAGTGCGATAAATAAATAACACCCAAATGTTTGAGTTGGACGTCTGATTCTCGTGGGACGAGAGAGGAGACACCGGACGGTACTTAATCTCAACATTAAATAAAAAGTCCGTAAGTCTAAGGATTCTAGGTGGGTGACTAGATATCCGAATATGACTTATCCATTGACGACCACATAGTATCGGTAGTGTCACCGATTACCTGAGAGGTTGTGGGTCGTGATGGAGATATCGGTGATCGGAGAGATCGCATATCCGGACATTCGGCTCATATTCGTCTCAATCACATGGCTAGGATGTTGTCAATGATTGAACGAATGACTATAGCAGCCTCAGACCGATAGGGTCATTGACGGATTTGCTTTCGCGATTTCGGTTTGTCGCTAGTTGGCTAGGCTCGCAAGTGTTCATAAATGAGACACGGGTCAGCGACGAAACGCAACCGACTTTACGGAGGTGATTGCCGGGTTTTGACTGCTATCGGGATTCACTGCCTATATTCGTATAGGTTAATGTCCTATGAGGTAATCGGAGAGCGACGATTATAAAGCCTTCGGCCGAAGCTTGGAAAACTTGCTTGTATTAGATACGGAGCGGAGTTTAAATAATCGGTTCGGTCTCGATTATAACATAGTGTTAGGTTAGTGAGTTTGACATTTGCATGGCTCTCACCTAACCGGGACGCAAGTGAAAGGCGTAAGAAGTATTTAAATGTATACACTATAGTCGGTTCGCCCGAATTTCGATTAGATCAAAATTCGTTCTCAACTGGGATCTGTCCGGTACCGCGGGATAGGCTAGGCGAATGCCGGGACTCGTGGATTCCTCCCATGCCAGTTGAGACGGACCTAGAGAGTCGCGCTTAAAAATGGTAATGAACTTGAACGAAAACGGCGGGCTTTTCTGTGGAACCTAACGAATGAGATTCGTTGAGGTAGTGGCAAAGTTGATACGAGGTGTCGACGACTTAGTTAAATTCCAGTGACTGTCACGGAAATAATTAGGACTTAAGATTGTCTTAAGTGCTTAATTTATTAACTAAGTGAGGCTCAATTATAATTAAAATAATTAGATTGGATTTAATTATTTTATTATTTAAAAGGGAGGGACTAAATTGAGAATTTAGAAACCTCAAGGGCCAAAAGGAAATTATCAAAAAAAAAAAAAAAAAATAAAATGAAAATTCTACACATCCACGTTGGGATGTGTAGAAACTATGAGTCATGTTTTATTTTTTATTTATTTTGACAAGTGTCTCAATTATATAAAAAAAAAAAAAAAAAAAAAAAAATTACATAAATCATAAAAGCAACGTTAGTTGCTTAAAAGAGGGACTTAATTTTTTTTTCCTAAGAATAACAAGATAGACCTAAAGAGTTAGATGAAGTTTTGAACTTCTCAAGCCACATAAAACCGACGGATCGTTCGACGAATCCCGACGCCCGAACTGAGTTACGTCTAGCCATCGGGAGTACTCTCAGAGGTTCGTTCAAGGTCATACCGGCGTGACGATCTAGCCCGGAAGCCCCGGGATCCAGACGAGGTGTAGCCACGTCCATCCGAAGCGACGACAGAAGAAATCTCGTTCATCGAAGGTATACCTCGAACCTTAATGATTTGATTTACGAAAAATACCAAACGGTATCGGAATAATTCTCAAGACCCCTCGTTGGAAACGTCGGGAAGTGTAGAATTATTCTGGAAAATTTGGTGTCGATCGGAAATCGTTTCAGTTGTCAAATAATTAAAAGACGGCAGACTGCCGTTTTACTCGAATTAATGATTTCGAACCACAGATTTGATTTTGAGAAAAATATCAAACGATGTCGGAATAATTCGAAAGACCTATCGTTGTGAACGTTAGGAAGTGTAGAATTATTCTGGAAAGTTTGGTATTGATCAATAATCATTTCGGTCTCCAAATAATCGAAAAACATCTGGTTGCCGCTTTATTCGATTAATTTGGATCGAAATTATTAATTTAAATAAATTGGAAATAAATTCGAATTTTGATAATTCGAATTAACCGCGATCTCCCGAGGCTTAGAGAAGTATCTCAGACTCTCAGGAGAAGCTGAATGGTGTAAGGTTGAATTTAGATATTAAAAATCGAAAATTCGCCACCCTACGCCGCTCGGTACAAACCGCGCTTCCGCTATAGCCACGTTGCGCTGTTCGGGGGCCGGCGTCGATTAATCGGGCCCACCCCAACAGTGGTATCAGAGCCAAGGCTCATGTATGTTTCGACCGAAGGCCTCGAAAGCCGATGTGGCGAACGAACGGTCGACGTAGTTTGGAGACTATCGTCGCTCGTGATGTCGGTTGGACACCCGACGTTAAAATTCTGTGTTGCATGTTTATGTGGGACATTTACGCGGGCTTAGGTTCAACCGGGTTATTTGTTTAAGGGTCGTTTGCCGCCCCCCGGTATGTACATGGATTACGGGTTGTTTGGGAAATAATTCCCCCCGTGTTGTATTTATCGCTTTATTAGAAAAGTTAGATAAATGACGGCCATTCGATGCAAGGCGAGATTGGAGGGTTTGATGACCATCATGACGATGATCGACGTTTGAAGATCGAAGACCCCGGTCGTTTTACGACTCATGTAATAGGACCAGTCTAGAAGTAGCCCGCATATTTGTCCATTTAAATTGCTTTCCTAGGGTTAGGAATTTATTTATCGCATTTACGTGCTCGTGCTTAATTTTAATATGCTATGAGTTATAAAAATCTCCCGTACGAATACTAAGTGAGTAAAGGGATTGGATGCCCTGTCTTCTATTAAGCTCGGGCCTAGTTGTTACAAAACCTAAATGCAAGGTTTGGTTTCGGGTATGCCGGCGCCTTGCATTTGCTTTTGTTTCGGCTTGCTCGGGTGCATTTGTGCCGCTTGCCAAGACCACACTGTGCGGTAAAACGTACGGTTCAAGTGTGCGGTTTTGAGCAACGTTGATAGGTCGCACTTAGACAGTCATACCGCCTTGTTCCGGGTTTGCCAGCGGGGGTCCCTGACTGAGACAAAGATAGTTGAGACATTCGACAAGGTCGGATTCGTGCGGAGCACGACTTCGTGGGCCGCTGCAAACCAATAAAACGACAGAGGTTGAGGTTTGCACCCGTCCACGGGGACATCAACTCCACTATCGAAGTTATCAACGAAACTTCCAAAACATCCGTAGGGAGAATGGAGTTTATGAAAAGACAGTGGGAGTCAAACGGAATAAAAAGTCCTTGTTCGCGTTTGATAACCTATACAATCGACTTAATATGCCTTTTATTTTTCTGCAGCATTTTCTCTCTTTTTGAAATTATGTCGACCGCTTTAAATGTACTGCTCAAGGAGAATAGGTTGACTGGGCCAAACTATTCTGACTGGCTTCGCAACTTGAGGATTTTCCTCGAGATTGAGAACCTAGTTTATATCCTTGACTCCGAAATGCCACCGGCCCCAGGGGCGCGGGCATCCGAGCAGGCTCGTGCCGCTTATGACAAGCGACTGCGTGACGAGAAGCTCGTAAAGGCTCATGTCCTCGGATCGATGAGTAACGCACTGCAGCGTAGCCATGAAAATATGGCTGATGCTCGGGTGATGGTTCAACATTTGAAAGAGCTTTACGGTGAGACGTCTAGGACAGCTCGCTATACGACTTCGTCGCAGCTCTTCCGATCGAGGATGTCTGAGGGTGAGAATGTTGGCGAGCATGTTATGAACATGATCACCATGATCGAGAGGTTGGAAACTCTCAATTTCGATTTGATCGGGAATTACAAAATGATCTCATCTTGCAGTCCCTGCCTCCGTCCTTCAATGCATTCATTGTGAACTATCATCTGAACGGCATGACGCTATTGCTTCCTGATCTGATGAATCAGTTAGCAACGGCGCAAGGTCAGATGAAGAGGGCAAAGCAGACTGCACTTGTCGCCACTTCTTCAAAGCCCCAGAAAGGCAAAAAGAAGAAGGGCAACAAGCTCAAGCCAACAGGGAAGGTTTCCAAGAAGAAACTATCTTCTGGGAAATCGAAACAAACCGGTGTAAAGCCGACGGATAGGTGTCTGCATTGCGGTGTGCTGGGCCACTGGAAGCGTGACTGTCCGAAGCTCAAGGGTGAGCAGGCTGCGTCAGGTATGGAACTTAATGTTTTAGAAACAGTTTGTTCTTCATCTGTATACTCTACTTCCTGGATATTGGATTCGGGGGCTAGTACTCACATTTGTGTTTCCACGCAGGGTCTGGGACCAAGTAGAGAGCTTGGGGAGCGTGAGATCGAGGTCAGAGTGGGAAGCGGGGATAGTATCTCAGCAAGCCACGTCGGATCAAGATCTCTTGTATTATCTTCTGGGCATGTGTTGCGTTTGTACGATTGTCTTGTACTCCCGAGGGGATTTAAGAACATCGTCTCTGTTCCTGTTTTGAGCAGGAATGGTTATGTATTTAGTTTTAATAATAATACATGCCACATTATGTATAGAAATAAAAATGTTGGCAGCGCGACACTATTTAATGGTTTGTACTATTTAAATACCCAGAACGATGTATCTGTGAATACTGTCACAAATAAACGAAAGACGGGAATAAATGCGAGATACTTGTGGCATCTTCGATTAGGTCATGCTGGAGAACGTAAGATCCACGAGTTGGAGAAAAACGGGATATTGACACCGTTGGGATCAGATCCCTATCCGACTTGTGAGTCATGCCTCAAAGGTAAAATGACCCGATCACCCTTCACCGGGACTTTTAATAGAGCCACTGATGTTCTCGGTTTAATTCACACGGACGTTTGCGGGCCATTCAATGTGAAAGCTCGAGGTGACTTCCACTATTTTATTACCTTTACGGATGATCACAGTCGTTACGGACTAGTGTATCTGATGAGGTATAAAGCTGATGCTCTTGAAAGGTTCAAGGAGTATAAGGCCTTGGTGGAAAACCAAACTTCGAAGCTCATTAAAGCCATTCGATCGGATCGAGGTGGCGAGTACATGAGTGACGAGTTTGACCAGTTCTTAAAAGAGAACGGTATAATATCGCAGATGACTCCGCCCGGCACGCCACAGTTGAATGGCGTGGCCGAACGTAGAAACCGAACTTTATTAGATATGGTTCGTTCTATGTTAAGCTATACAGATTTACCAATGTCATTGTGGGGATACGCGCTTTTGACAGCAGCGTATACAATTAACCGGTGTCCCTCAAAGTCTGTTAACGGTATTCCGTATGAGATATGGACTGGTCGTTTACCCAGCTTATCACATATTAGGATTTGGGGTTGCCCAGCCTATGTGAAAAAGCTGAAAACAGACAAATTGGAGTCTAGATCTATAAAAGGACGTTTCATAGGTTACCCTGAAGACTCTATGGGGTACCTATTTTATTTTCACGATGATCAAAGGATCGTTGTTGGCCTACATGCACATTTTCTCGAGGAAGAGTTCATTCGAGATTTTGGCATTGGCCGTGAGGTCACTCTCGAGGAGCAGTCGACCGAAACGCCCACACAGGATTCGGATGGTCCGAGCGAACCAGTCATGCGACGATCTGAAAGGGTGCCTCGCCAACCACAGCGGTATGGCATGTCACATGTCGAACAAGGTTATGTTGCGACTAGGGGACTTCTAAGAGAAGATCCCGCTACTTTCGATCAAGCTATATCCGATGTAGACTCAGCGAGATGGATTGAGGCTATGCGAGCTGAGATGGACTCAATGTACTCCAACAAAGTCTGGTCTCTTGTAGACCTACCGAGTGGTTTTAGACCAATCGGTTGTAAATGGATTTACAAGAGGAAGATTGGATCTGACGGACAAGTTGAGACGTACAAGGCCAGGTTGGTTGCCAAGGGATATAACCAAAAAGAGGGAGTTGACTATGAGGAGACTTTCTCACCTGTAGCCATGATCAAGTCCATCCGGATAATGCTCGCCATAGCTGCGCACTATGATTATGAGATTTGGCAGATGGACGTCAAAACGGCATTCCTCAATGGATTCCTCAAGGAGGAGATCTATATGGAGCAGCCAAAAGGTTTTGAGTCGCATGCAGATGCTCACAAAGTGTGCAAACTGAATCGGTCAATTTACGGACTGAAACAGGCCTCTCGCAGCTGGAATCTACGTTTTGATGAAGCAGTTCGGAACTTTGGATTCATAAAAAACGTAGATGAGCCATGTGTCTACAGAAAGAGCAGTGGGAGTATGGTGTCGTTCCTTGTATTGTACGTGGATGATATCCTTTTGATAGGAAACGACATTGGGATGCTCTCATCGGTGAAAGCATGGCTTTCAACCGAATTCTCCATGAAAGACCTGGGAGAAGCGACGTATATACTAGGTATTCGCTTGTTCAGGGATCGAGCGAACCATACGATCGGCTTATCTCAGGCCCTTTACTTAGAGAAAATCCTGAAGAAATTCAGAATGGATGACTCTAAGAGAGGGTTCTTACCAATGCGACATGGGATCCATTTGTCAAAGTCAATGTCACCTCAAAGTGAGGAAGATAGACGACGGATGAGTGGGATACCGTATGCATCTGCAGTGGGTAGTCTGATGTACGCGATGTTGTGTACACGACCGGACATTGCCTACGCTGTGAGCGTGGTCAGTCGGTTTCAGGCAAACCCAGGGGAAGAACATTGGACAGCTGTTAAGAATATCTTTAAATACCTTAGACGGACTAAAGACTTAACCCTGGTTTATGGAGGAGCGGGACTAGAAGTAGTTGGTTATACCGATTCGGACTTCCAGTCAGACATGGATGACCGAAAATCTACTTCAGGTTTTGTATTCGTGCTCAACGGTGGGGCAGTGTCTTGGAGAAGCTCCAAGCAAAGCACAACTGCCGATTCCACGTGCGAGGCAGAATACATAGCAGCCTCAGAGGCAGCTAAAGAAGCTGTTTGGATGAAAAAGTTCTTGGAGGAACTTACTGTGGTACCAGTTGCTGACAGACCGCTTACACTTTGGTGCGATAATAGCGGTGCAGTCGCGCAAGCAAAGGAACCACGATCTCATAGCAAGTCCAAACATATTGAGAGAAAATATCACGTATTACGTGAGTTCGTTGAAAACGGGATGGTCGCCGTGCAGAAAATCGCCACCGCAGAAAACGTGGCGGACCCGCTCACGAAGCCCTTGTCCCAAGCAGTTATGGAACAGCACCTGGACAAGATGGGGCTACGATACCATTGCGACTGGCATTAGGTGCATCGCATGGCATTCGAGTGCAAGTGGGAGGCTGTTAGGGAGTGTGCCCTCGGAATGCCATACGAGGACTAGGAATAGTATAGGGCGCACGATGATGTATAGGTTGTAAGACAGGTTTATTGTATATACTGTCAAATAAATTAATGAATATATATTTTCATTATAATAAAGGCATTATTATTTATTTGTCGAATTTAAAGTCTACTTGGCATCCGGTAGTGCGATAAATAAATAACACCCAAATGTTTGAGTTGGACGTCTGATTCTCGTGGGACGAGAGAGGAGACACCGGACGGTACTTAATCTCAACATTAAATAAAAAGTCCGTAAGTCTAAGGATTCTAGGTGGGTGACTAGATATCCGAATATGACTTATCCATTGACGACCACATAGTATCGGTAGTGTCACCGATTACCTGAGAGGTTGTGGGTCGTGATGGAGATATCGGTGATCGGAGAGATCGCATATCCGGACATTCGGCTCATATTCGTCTCAATCACATGGCTAGGATGTTGTCAATGATTGAACGAATGACTATAGCAGCCTCAGACCGATAGGGTCATTGACGGATTTGCTTTCGCGATTTCGGTTTGTCGCTAGTTGGCTAGGCTCGCAAGTGTTCATAAATGAGACACGGGTCAGCGACGAAACGCAACCGACTTTACGGAGGTGATTGCCGGGTTTTGACTGCTATCGGGATTCACTGCCTATATTCGTATAGGTTAATGTCCTATGAGGTAATCGGAGAGCGACGATTATAAAGCCTTCGGCCGAAGCTTGGAAAACTTGCTTGTATTAGATACGGAGCGGAGTTTAAATAATCGGTTCGGTCTCGATTATAACATAGTGTTAGGTTAGTGAGTTTGACATTTGCATGGCTCTCACCTAACCGGGACGCAAGTGAAAGGCGTAAGAAGTATTTAAATGTATACACTATAGTCGGTTCGCCCGAATTTCGATTAGATCAAAATTCGTTCTCAACTGGGATCTGTCCGGTACCGCGGGATAGGCTAGGCGAATGCCGGGACTCGTGGATTCCTCCCATGCCAGTTGAGACGGACCTAGAGAGTCGCACTTAAAAATGGTAATGAACTTGAACGAAAACGGCGGGCTTTTCTGTGGAACCTAACGAATGAGATTCGTTGAGGTAGTGGCAAAGTTGATACGAGGTGTCGACGACTTAGTTAAATTCCAGTGACTGTCACGGAAATAATTAGGACTTAAGATTGTCTTAAGTGCTTAATTTATTAACTAAGTGAGGCTCAATTATAATTAAAATAATTAGATTGGATTTAATTATTTTATTATTTAAAAGGGAGGGACTAAATTGAGAATTTAGAAACCTCAAGGGCCAAAAGGAAATTATCAAAATAAAAAAAAAAAAATAAAATGAAAATTCTACACATCCACGTTGGGATGTGTAGAAACTATGAGTCATGTTTTATTTTTTATTTATTTTGACAAGTGTCTAAATTATAAAAAAAAAAAAAAAAAAAAATTACATAAATCATAAAAGCAACGTTAGTTGCTTAAAAGAGGGACTTAATTTTTTTTTCCTAAGAATAACAAGATAGACCTAAAGAGTTAGATGAAGTTTTGAACTTCTCAAGCCACATAAAACCGACGGATCGTTCGACGAATCCCGACGCCCGAACTGAGTTACGTCTAGCCATCGGGAGTACTCTCAGAGGTTCGTTCAAGGTCATACCGGCGTGACGATCTAGCCCGGAAGCCCCGGGATCCAGACGAGGTGTAGCCACGTCCATCCGAAGCGACGACAGAAGAAATCTCGTTCATCGAAGGTATACCTCGAACCTTAATGCTTTGATTTACGAAAAATACCAAACGGTATCGGAATAATTCTCAAGACCCCTCGTTGGAAACATCGGGAAGTGTAGAATTATTCTGGAAAATTTGGTGTCGATCGGAAATCGTTTCAGTTGTCAAATAATTAAAAGACGGCAGACTGCCGTTTTACTCGAATTAATGATTTCGAACCACAGATTTGATTTTGAGAAAAATATCAAACGATGTCGGAATAATTCGAAAGACCTATCGTTGTGAACGTTAGGAAGTGTAGAATTATTCTGGAAAGTTTGGTATTGATCAATAATCATTTCGGTCTCCAAATAATCGAAAAACATCTGGTTGCCGCTTTATTCGATTAATTTGGATCGAAATTATTAATTTAAATAAATTGGAAATAAATTCGAATTTTGATAATTCGAATTAACCGCGATCTCCCGAGGCTTAGAGAAGTATCTCAGACTCTCAGGAGAAGCTGAATGGTGTAAGGTTGAATTTAGATATTAAAAATCGAAAATTCGCCACCCTACGCCGCTCGGTACAAACCGCGCTTCCGCTATAGCCACGTTGCGCTGTTCGGGGGCCGGCGTCGATTAATCGGGCCCACCCCAACAAATTTGTGGTACCAATGTAAAGACATTTGCAGTATCTACCTACGGACATTTGTAGTCCCACATTATATGCCGCTGTAGTACCTCCGGTTTGTAATTTACAGTACCTTCGTCGTACCGTGCGAGCGTGCTACGGGCTTCCAAATAAGCCAACTCTAGTTTGTGGTACCAATATAAAGATATTCGCAGTACCTACCTTTGGACACATGTAGTTCCATAGGTTGTGCTTTTATGGTACCATTATTTGGTTGTTTGTAGTACCTTCGTCGTACCCTTCGTTTGATTGTCAAAAACGTCGAAATACGCCCACTATAATTTGTGGTACCACCACGAAGACGTGTGCAGTACCTCCTTATGGGCATTTGAAGTACCGCAATTTACGATTTTGTAGTACTATAAGTTTGCTGTTGTAGTACTTTTTACTATGAAGGCCGGAGAGCTTACACAATGCGGAAAACTAACAAAAAAGATACATATGGCAACATAAAATCGTGACTATGTGGTAGGATATATTAGTAGCATCATTCAAGTAGAAGGAAAGTTGGCATTTCAATGTCACCATCCTTGATCATAATTTTCAACCCACCAATTTTGATTCCAAACGATCGACTTAGTATGTTTAACTATGGTAACATACTCACGGACCAAAAAATAACCCGAACGACGTCGAAATACGCCCACTATAATTTGTGGTACCACCACGAAGATTTTTGCAGTACCTCCTTATGGACATTTGAAGTACCACACAGTACAATTTTGTAGTACTATAAGTAGGCTGTTTGTAGTACGTACCGTGCTAGCGGCTTCGAAATACGCCCTCTCTAGTTTGTGGTACCAAGATAAGCAAGTTTGCAGTTTGAACTACCGAGGTACCAAGAGTTGGGCAGTTGAAGTACCATATGGTTAGTTGTTTGTAGTACCTTCATCGTACCCTTCGTTCGATTGTCGAAAACACGTAGAATCTTGAGCAATGAAGGCCGGAGAGCTTACACAATGCGGAAAAATAACAAAAATTATACATATGGCAACATAAAATCGTGACTATGTGGTAGGATATATTAGTAGCATCATTCAAGTAGAAGGAAAGTTGGCATTTCAATGTCACCATCCTTGATCATAATTTTCAACCCACCAATTTTGATTCCAAACGATCGACTTAGTATTTTAACTATGGTAACGTACTCACGGACCAAAAAATAACCCGAACGACGTCGAAATACGCCCACTATAATTAGTGATACCACCACGAAGACTTTTGCAGTACCTCCTTATGGACATTCGAAGTACCACAAATTACGATTTTGTAGTACTATAAGTAGGCTGTTTGTAGTACTTTTTACGTACCGTGCTAGCGGCTTCGAAATACGCCCTCTAGTTTGTGGTACCAAGATAAGCAAGTTCGCAGTACCTATTTTTGGACTTCAGAGGTACCAAGAATTGGGCAGTTGAAGTACCATAGGTTGGTTGTTTGTGGTACCTTCGTCGTACCCTTCGTTCGATTGTCGAAAACACGTAGAATCTTGAGATACCAACACATAGACGTTTGTGGTACCGAGATGTGGAACGTTGTAATACCATAGTGTATGGTTTCGTGGTACCATAACATGGTCGTTTGTAGTACCTTTTCCGTGCCGTGCGAGCGGCTTCAAGTACGCTAAATCTTATTTGTGGTACCAAGATGTAGACATTTGTAGTATCTTCCCTTGGACTATTGTCGTACCATATTTTATGTTTCTGTAGTACCATATTTCGATCTTTTGTAGTACCTTTTCAGTGCCCTCGTTCGAGGTCGAAAACACGTAGAATCTTGAGGTACCAACACATACACATTTGTGGTACCTAGTTATGGAATGTTGCAGTACCATAGTGTATGCGTTCGTGGTACCATAATTAGGTTGTTTGTAATATCTTTTCCGTGCCGTGCGAGCGGCTTAGAAATACGCCAAATCTAATTGGTGGTACCAATACTAGCCATTTGTAGTACCTAGTTTGGGGATGGTTGCAGTACCATATCGTATGCTCTCGCAGTACCATTATTAAGTCATTTGTAGTACATTTTCTGAAATATGCTCTGTAACTTCTGGTACCAATTTAAAGACATTTGTAGTACCTACATGTGTATTTTTGTATTTCCATAATTCTCGTCCCGTAACTTATCTTCATTATGTTCCCAATCCAAGGGGAGTCGGCTCGAGGATGATCACGACTCTAATACTATCTTCTCCGCAAGTATGCCGCAAATTGCATCTTCGAATGCCAAATGATCTATCCCTTTTATGAAGTAATGCATATATCCGCCATTGACACGTCTCATCCTTGCAAACAACTATGATCTTTTGGGAATCATTCTTCTTATACAAAAAGTTACGACGGATGGCAATGAGTAGTTTTTTAATATCCATCTGAAATCAATTGCATCCTCGAAGGTTTGCCCTTCTCCATCAATGCAGTGATGAAATGCATATTGAATTTCTGTCAATGTTAAATTCCATGGAGTCTTCATTCTCTTCCAAACTACAAGAAAATAAACAAAATGTCATCAATCATTGGTAGGAAATTAATATACATAGACGTCTAAAATTCAGAATAATAAAACAAACCTCTCCACCCTACTGATTTCACCCATTCCATTTCCATCATCACGTTCGACTTTCATATGGATCACAGAAAATTTCAGTCGTTGATAGAGTTGGAACATATTGAACACGTCTCCATTTTCTTTCAAAGTTGCGTAAATACTTTCAAAGGGAACCTGAAACTTTATTCAGTCATGTTGTGAATCGATGTCCGACCATCTTCTTTGGAGGGTTACGTATAAATCTATTAGACTCGTCGTTTCATTGATCATCAATAAATATGTGCTCTTCTTATATTCGCACAACGTAAACAACGTGAGTCCACCAAAGACATTTGTAGACAACATAGCTTCATATAATGGGACCTGTTAAAATCATAACAGCAAATGATACTCGCCTTCACTGAGTACGGTAATTCAACATGCTTTGGTACTGCATATAAGTAATTGCTTCAACCAACAAATTAGCCAAAATTAAACCAATCAGTCACCTCCCTCGACACCCACAATATGCTAATGGTAGAAAATGGAGGATAAAATTCATATTTTTAGACCTCGACCCCCGAAACTCGACAGCCACAGCTCGACACCAAAGTGGCGAAATCCTATTTCACTGCCACAAGCGTTAACTGAGCACCTCAACGGAGGGTTCTTGAGCTCAACTTCGTTCGATCGAGCTCAAATCGCTCGAGTCAAGAACCTCGACGAGTAACCCTCGGTGGAAAAAAAAAACAGAAAACTTACCTCAAATTACCTGGACCGAGAAACCCAGTGTGATTGGATAGGTGAGGAGCTTTTCCGGCGAGGAGCTGAAGACGAAGGGGGGAAAAATATGGGTGACGAGGTCTGGGAACGGTGGCGCGCGGTGTCTTCGATAGAATTGGAGAAGAAAAGATTTAAAAAATAACAAATGAGGGGTAAAATATTCTATTCAATTAAATGGGTAGTGATGTGTAGGAATGTTTTGATTTAGGGAGTTTGGTAATAAATAAACTGAAATGGGAAGTTAGTTGATAAACATTATACAAACGGGGATTTGAGGATACCCCTTAAATAAATACACCTCTCAAAATGTGTTACTATAAATCCACCAACCAAATCTTATAGACATTGTTTGGTTTTATGTAAACTTTACAAATTTAACTCCTCATATCCGCGTACCAAACCAGTCATAAATTGTTGAGTTTTTGTTTTTATTCTTTTTGACAAGATAAACCTTGTCCTTTGGACCAAATAAATCTCGACAGGCCCTTTGCATGTAAAGTACGCTAACCACATAAGTCATATTGCACAAAACAAATCCTGCAATAGCCTGCAAACAATGTCAATCAGGTAATTCCCAAGTAAACGCTTGCGCAGTACAATAGCATGCACCTACGCCAATGAGCAAGTCGCACTGCACTTAAGTAGAACTCGAGAGTTGGCGCGAATAACCTGCAAACTACGTCAATCAGATAAATCACATTAGGACAGATCAATTACGACATTATGACTCCCACCCTCTTTGAACGATGGTGATTCACCATTCTCGGATTACATTTGTTAATATCTATAATCTGTAATGAAACGTTAGATTAAAAAAAAAAATATGTGAGTGAAGTCTAGTATGATACATAACATGTTTTCGTACGATGGTTTGCCCAAACTTATTACTAACGTTTCTTTATCGAAAAAATTGTATTGGAAAATTTTTGTACGTTTGTTGTCGGCTTTTTTTTATTGATCTATTATATGGGAAAATCAAATCCCCGATGTGGAATCCAGTTAATTCATCATAAAAGGTATAGGTTGCGTTTAGTTCGAATGATAAGACAAGATAAAAGATAATTTTATCCAATCATATCCTGCTCACTTCTCAAACTTTATATAGATAAAGCCCGATATAATAATAAGGCCCGGTATAATAATCCATCAAATACTAGATAAGTTATCTCAAAGAGTAGGCCAAGATCATTGTCCAATCCATACTAATAATATGAAAATGACAAAAATATCCTTAAAATGGCAATTTCACAAAATTATTAAACTATCCTTATTTTATGTGCTTTATATGATAAAAACAATAAAACAAATGTAATTTATTTAGCATTTCATGGCGATCAAAATGATATTCATAACTTATGTTTTTAGGATTCGTTAGAATTAAATTTTTTATTATCAACATTGTTTATTTAATGCAGGGTTAGAATGGTAAATGAACAAGCTAATTTAACATAGCATTAATTATTATCTTGCAAAGTAAAGAAGATGGTAATTCAATCCATATAATGCTTAAATGGAAACTGAACAAGATATATCAAGATAAACTATCTTAAGATAAATTATACCTTCATTTCTTATGTCACAAGCTAAACGCAGCAATAGTATTATTTGTGCTACCACATTAAAGAACAAAACATTTTCGGAACCACATAAATCAATAGGGATGGGCAATAGGAGTCGGGTTTCGGGTACCCGACCCGACTACCCGTCGGGGGTGACAGTTGGGTTTCATCGGGCATCGGGTTAAACCCAATGCCCGATGTTATATTTCGGGTCGGGTTGCTACCCGAAAAACCCGATCGGGTACCCGAAAAACCCGATCATGTGCTAGTAATATATATATATATATATATATATATATATATATATATATACACACACACACACATATATATCTATATATTGTTAGGAAATTCGACCACGCTAGACTACTACGACAACGTATTTGTGTGTGTATGTGATTTGAAGATAGAAACAAACAAGCGTAAAATAGAACGGCTTTAACGATTAACCTACATCCACGACCCCAAAGAGAACCTTTATTGGTTATGCAAATTGGAATTACAAGAATACATCTTTCTCTCCAATATTGATATGCAATCAATAGTTCTCTCTACTTCTTCTCTTGGTTTTTTCTACCGTTGCTAGCACTGAAATGACCCTTTTATGCTTCAAATCTGTAAACTGCTTTCATCCATGTCTTAGCTTAGAAAACTGTTGACATCCACGTCTCCTATTGCTTAAGAAAACTGCTAGCCCTCAAATAGCACTTTTATACATGGCAAAGACTTCATCACTTCAGCAACAATCTTCGAAGCTTTTATGATGATTTAATATCTTCACACACACACACACACACACACACACACACATATATATATATATATATATATATATATATATCTTCCCGTTCAGAAAACAAGGGAAGCAAACTCCGAATTGATTCTTCAAGCCCTTTTTGTTGTGATCAGAATCTTGCTCTGTAACTACCATGACTTTAGGGTTCATAGCCCACAGAGTTTAATAAGCTGTCCAAATTCGAAGGTGGGATTGGAAATAAAGGCAAAGAAGAAGTTGAGTCAGCAGCAACACCGCCCGGGCTGACCATGTCTTTCTCGAGCAGTTCACTCAACGTGCCTTTTCTCGCATCACTGTTGTTAGAAGCTAAGAGGGGATGCAACTGTATGATCGAAGAACTGTGATCCTAGTTGCCCTAAAGGCTTGTACACGCCAGACCATGTTCGAAGGATTCGATCTGCTAAGGCTTCGGAGAAGTAAAGAATTGGAGTTTGAGATTAAAAGGAGAGAGGAAGAACTCGTAAATTAGAAGAATAACGCCGAAGAGAGGGAAAGGGTCCTTACTTACGGATGAATTCGACGAGCTCTTGCGTGAATTCGAAGCGGTGCGAAAAAAATAAGTGCAAAAAAAGGGGGAAACCCGAACCCGCAAGTCGGGTACCTGACCCGAAAAACCCGATAAACCCGACCCGATCCCACCCCACCCCTAAATCAATCTTACTATCTATCTATCACGCATACAAAATTGTTCCCTTCCATGTAGATAATTAGCTATTTTTAGCACACAACGATATAACTTAAGCAGTTCTACAACAACAAAGCAGTGCTTCAAATTTCTGATTTGTTCAGTCGGAATCAGAATCTTGATTAATCGACGATCTTACCGATCTCCTTCGACCCTCTAAGTTATCAACATCATCGTCCTCCTCTTCACGCTTGTGCTCATCGATTATTCCTGTTTTGACGAAATAACATAAAATGCAAGAAAATGAATCGTTCGAGCGGCTAAAGAATTTATAGTGTTTCTGAGCTGTACCTTTCTTCAACAGCAGTTTCTCCAAGGTTCTTGTTGGGAAATCATCTTTTCCTCCCAAGACTTCGAACCCCACTATCCTATCTATAGCAACTCCTTTACTGTTTGATAAAGAAAGAGATGAATTTAGAAACAGAAATACAGAATATGAGATTAAGGGGTAATAAAAATGGACGTACCTGAATAGGACGACGCAAGGCAGTGTTTTGATCTTTAGCTTAGTGATGAAGAAAGGAGCATTCTATGAAAAATAAATTAATGGTTCTTTTGGTGGTTTTATTCACACTACCACTTAATAAAGCAAATGGAAGCACAAACGACATAAACTTATATACTGACTGACCTCTGAGTCCACCTTGATAAATTTTGTACCAAGGTGTCTTGGAGCAAGGGCCTTCAAATGCTTATCCATAATTCTAGAAAGATTGGCCATCGTAATTTAAAAATAGGAAGAGCAAAACTAATCTATGGTAACATTATCTCTCAAATGAATCATTTATGTCAGGTTTCTAATATAACCCCTTATAAAGATCAGATCAGGACATAAAATCCAATCCTTACTAGTCATGGTTGCCTCTTTTCACGAATATTCTGCTGTCACAAATTACAGAGTAACCCTACGGTAAGAAAGAAATGACGTAAGCGTCCTTACTTGCAGCGGTAAAACTCTCGATGGTAGAAGTGACAAATAACCTTGTCGCTTGCAGTTACTTCACCCAGAAAGTCTGCTTCGTTTATCTCCCTGAACTCCCCGTGTCCTTTGGTCGTCAATGCTTGCCTTTTCTCCGCTTCCTTCTATGTAACAGAAGAACAAAAGACGATTACAAACAATCCATCCATATCCACCTTAGTCAAACGTAACTGTGAAAAAGTCGAGTAACTGACCTTAAGTGCTGCAATTCTGTCGGCATGCAACTTTTCCAGCTCAGGATCCTGAACAAAAATGGGGACAATGAAAACGGCAGAGCAATTTTTGCATGAAATAGGCACATGGGGTACCACTTACATCCATCAGCTCGTCCAAATCCACTTCATGGTTGGCCGAGGAAGATGCATTTGCTTTTTCTTGAGCCAGAATTTCCTGTTTAAAAACAATCCCATTTAAAAATTGTCACTGGGAAGCCAGGGTTTACTTCCAAGAAGACGGAATCAAACACATTCATTTGCTCATCAACAATATACACAAAACCCAACTTATTTGGTTGCTTAAAGACCATTGCAAATTAAACCGTCCGCCACAGTATACTGTACCCCACCATTGCAATTCAATCAGAATTATCCAAAGTAAAATGCCTAACTGACGCTCAACAGAATGCGAAAATCATGCACCGGAATCATCAAACTCAAAATGATTCGTTTTTCAAGTCATATATGCGTCTTAAATGAAGGAAATATTTATACAGCGTAGAGCTGTCAAATCCTCATAAAACTCAGAAATTCAAATTGCACATCATATGCCAACACCTGGTCAATATGGTATTAATCAAATTTGTTCAAACAACGCCTTAAGCATCAATTTCAGCAGCCAACGCAAAGAACCACAACTATTTTTTTTTTTCTGAAGGATTAAAATAACGACAATAAAATGCACGGAGATCAGACCTTCTGGTAATCGCGAGCTGCGGCAGCCAACACATTCCCAAAAGCCAAATTAGAAAGCGTCGATTTCACTGAATCTGGATCCATTCCGCTGAAACTGAAACAAAAAATTAAAACCTAATTCGATTCGGAAAATCCGATATAATACCATTCAGCTAGATCCTTGCCTGAAGTACGAAACGAACGAGAAGATCGCGCTCGAGGTAAATCACAATGCAATTTTCCGAGAAGTCGATGAATATTTGGAGAGATTTACATAAACGGTGTTATTTTGAAAATCAAATTAAACAAGTTGAGTTTTTAAAATTAGGGGTCTTTACACATAAGTACCTATTTGGGTAAAAATTTATAATTTAGTAGCTGTTAGGATTTTTTTATATGTAGGCACCTAATAGAATAAATTTTTTGCACATAGATACCCGATCCCCGAAAAGTACACCATACAACACATTTGAGTACCATATATCAACACATTTGGGTACCTATATAACATAAAATGGTACGACGTATGCTATATTTAGGTACGCCCTATGTAACACACAGGTATGCCGTAGGTACGACGTATGCTATATTTAGGTACCCTATATCAACGTGTTATGGTACGCAATATACACACAGGAAGGTACGACACGACTAAAGAAACTGGTAAAAATTAAATCGGGTACCTATCTGTAAAATTTTCTGACATGGGTACCTATGTGTAAAAATTTTATCCAATTGGATATTTTTCTATAGATTCACCTTAAAATTATTAAAAAAACTAATCTAACTTTTGTAATTCTAAGGATTTTTATTTTCATTTTAACCACGAAAATACTTAAAATTATAAATTTTCACTATTATTATCTTCAAATAGCACAACACTTATTAATAATTAAAATTATACCCCAACTTTTAACTCAAATATATTAAAAACATATTACTTAAAGAAATGATCAAAAGAAAAATAAAATACTTCGCATAACCGTGACCTGCTCCTGCTACGTGAGTTCGATATCTAAAGCTGTCAAAACGGGCCGCCGAGCCTGGTCGGCCAATAGCCCGCAGAACCCCGCCTTGGGCGGTGAGGGCGCGGTAAGCCCGACGTCTGGCAGGCCTGGAAACTGGAGGCCTGCCCCGCCCAAATTAAAAAAAAAAAAGAAATTCAAAAAAAAAATTCAGAAAAATAAAGAAATAAATATTAAATATTTAAGCTCGGAATTAATTCTAATTAAAGCTAATCTCGTACATAATTTTTTTCTGTTATTAAACTTGAGTAAGTTAAAAATCGGAGCTAAAAAATACTAACATACTTATATAATTTATTTATGTATTAATATTTAATAAAAAATATCATATTATAATTCCTGGCGGAATCAATACGATATTTTTTATTAAATATTAATATATAAATAAATTATATAGGTATGACATACTTTTAGCTCCGATAACTTACTCAAGTTTTATAATAAAATAAATTATTATTACAAGATTAGCTTTAATTAGAATTCATTCCGAGCTTAGAACTTTAATATTTATTTTTTTTCTTTATTTTTCTGATTTTTGTTTTTTAAATTTGTTTTTTAGTTTGAGCGGGGCGGCCTTCAATTTCCTGGCATGCCAGACAGCGGGCTTACTCGCGCCCGCCCCGTCCAAGGCGGGGTTTGGCGGGCTACGGGCCGGCAGACCGTTTTGACAGCTCAAGATATCGAACTCACGTGGGAGGAGTAGGTTCATGCCAGGTAATTTTATTCTTCTTTTGATTATTTCTTTAAGTAATATGTTTTTAATATATTTGAGTTAAAAGTTGGGGTAAAATTTTAATTATTAACAAATGTTGTGCAATTTGAAGATTTATAATGGGAGGAGTATTTTCGTGGGGTGAAAATTTATAATTTAAGTATTTTCGTGGTTAAAATGAAACTTAGAATTAAAAAAGTTGATTAGTTTTGTAATAGGTTTAAAAACTCAGCTAGTTATGTAATTCCATTCTCAAAATAACATCGTTTATGTAATTCTCTCTTGTATTTGTATATACAGTAGTACATAAGCACATTCCATGTGCAATATTTAAATATAAATATATTACGTTAAATTTAATTTATTATATTACTTTTATTATGTATAAGAAAATTGAGTTGAGGATAATTGTAATATTCATCAATATTATGAGTAAATTTATAATTATTATTGACATATTAAATTAATTAGATGGTAGTTACTCTAACTATCTCACACTTAATAAAATAGAGAGAAATCAAAATTTTCGATAATTACCAATTACGCCATATTTTTGGTTTTTTAGTGCATTTACAAATAGCCAAATAAAAAATAAAAAATTATCAATTCAGTCCCTCTGAAGTCTCATTGAGACCATCTCCACCCGACACCAAAAATCAACACCAAACTCAAAATTTTACTCCAACCAAGCTGCAAACTGAAACCCAAAATGGGTTTGCAGACTTTTCTCTCTCCAATAAACTGAAAGATGCGTTGCAACTGTTCATTACTGCAAAATTCTACGGAAATTATATGTTTGCCCTAAATATTTTATATTTTTCCTTCTGAGTACCCAAGATAGGCTGACCATTGTACGCAGTGCAGGAGATGAGGGACGGAGTCTGCGTTCAAGGCGGATGTGAAGCTGCACGTAGAGACGAGTAGAGTGGGTTAAGTAAAATGTTGTAAGAGAAGAATATTGGGGTCAAATATCGTGGGTAAAATATGGTGAGAGAAGAATATGGTTATAATTTTGAAAGTTGTAAAATATGTGGGTAGTATTGATAATTTATAAAAGTTGGTATGGACAAGAATATAACAAAATAGTCTTTTGAGTTTAAAAATGGGTTTAACGGTTGGAGAAGAATTACTGCATTTTGAGTTTGAGAATGAGTTTGATTTTGAGAATGAATTTTTCGGTTGGAGATGGTCTGAGAACTCATTATTTACGGAATGCTTGAGATCTGTAATCAAAGAGGTGCATTTCGACCAAAAAATGACTTCTAGTCGGGTCACGTCACTTTCATTATGTTTTGGTGAAAGCGCGCAGCTACTACAAATGTGGATTTATAGCCGTCTTATCAATGGCGTTTTACGTTCATTGTTATCATTGAAGTCCGCATTTTGACGGTTGAATAGTTGAGTACTGTTATTTGCGTTTGTTTTGCATGCGATTACACTATGGTTTGTTTTGCTTGGTTGCTCTTTAGTGAGTCTTTGTCCTTACTGGTAGGTTGCAAACGAATCGAACTTTTTTGGTTCGATTCGCGATTCGATTCGAAATTTTAAGATTCGAATTCGAATATTTAGAATACGAATCCGAATAAGAATATTTTTCTTGATTCGAAAAATATCCGAATACGAATACGAAATTACAATATTCGATTTGAATATTAATCGAATTATTCGATTCGAATAATATAACATAAAATGTGGGGTTTTTAATTTAATAATTAAAAACCAATCAACCATAAACAAAATAAACAACAAATGAAAATCATTAATAAAACAGACATTTTCGTCATCCCAAGTGACGAGTTACTAACTCGTATCTTGGGAATACGAGTTACTTGTCCACGGTGGGCTGACATGGCATTTCAAGTAACTCGTCATCCCAGATGACGAGTTACTCTTTTTCTTTTTTTTTTTTAAATTTTAACTTATTTTATATTTATTACTTATATAATCCACCAAATCATAATATCATCGTTATCACATGTAATTTTACATAATAAAAATCAATAAATGCATCTAATTTATTGTTTGTTTCGCGACGATTAAAATGATATGCATATCTTATATTTTTCGAATATAAAAAATATTTAATTATTTTTATAAGATATTGAGAAATAAACGAGTTCTTAAAAAAATATATTCTTATATTGATTAACAGAAGGATTGATATAGATATATACACATCATATATATATACGACTAATCGACTTCTATGAGCTACCGAAAATACCCCTCGCATATACCTAAAATACAAATATTAAACAATACTGTTAGCAGCAACTTCACTATAAAAATAATTAAATATTTTCGATATCCGAAAAATATAAGATATCCATATCATTTTAATCATCGCGAAACAAACAATAAATTAGATGCATTTATTGATTTTTATTATGTAAAATTACATGTGATAACGATGATATTATGATTTGGTGGATTATATAAGTAATAAATATAAAATAAGTTAAAATTAAAAAAAAAAAAAAAAAAAGAGTAACTCGTCATCCCAGATGACGAGTTACTTGAAATGCCATGTCAGCCCACCGTGGACAAGTAACTCGTATTCCCAAGATACGAGTTAGTAACTCGTCACTTGGGATGACGAAAATGTCTGTTTTATTAATGATTTTCATTTGTTGTTTATTTTATTAATGATTGATTTTTTTTTAATTATTTAATTAAAAACCCCCATAAAATGTAGTATAATTAATATATATTCATATATAATATATAATAACTCACTAAAATATTTAAAAATAATATGTTATAATTCAATATATATTTAACTATAATCCAATATATATTTTAAATATAATATTGTTTATGTTTTATTAAATAAAAAATGAAAGATGACTTTGAATACAAATTTTTGGTATTCGATTCGAATATTCGAGAAAATATTCGAATTTGAATAAGAATCGATTTTATAATTTGATAAAATATTCGAGTATTCGTATTCGTATTCGATTGTTTTTCGAATACGAATAGAATACTGTGGTATTCGACTCGATTCATTCGTTTCCAACCCTACTTACTGGCTTGATCATTGATGTCGGGAGGACTGATCGCGTGCGTGTACGTTAATATATTATAGGTTCGTGCAAGTACGTCAAGTAATAATTAAAACGAATATATTATAACTAGAACCACGCGCGATAGGCAGTGTACCTATCATCTGTAATATAGCTATAGCGAATATCCGAGTATCGAACACGAGGAATAAATTGATTACTAGTATTGACCTATCGACTCGATATTTAACCTAAATAAAATAGCAGGATTTGTTTATACTACGAACTAATTTAACAGGGCAACCTAAATATTTGGAAGACTAAGGAAGCACAACTAGAAATAATACGAGTGACTTAAGATGACAAATATGTGTTCGAGATTCGAATCCCGCTGGATGTTGTCGGCTAAAGCTACGGAATATCGTTCCTACGTGAATATCGACTAAATCGCGGTAACTTCTACCCGCTCACGGATTTTCTGTCGCCCTAAACGTTCGTGGGAATTTAAGATCATTAATTACCAGACAGCGAGGATCGAGTATTTGCTTTCGCCCTATACTCGAATCCTAACGTCTATGAACGGCCTAATCGTTATTTAGCTGTCGCCCTAAACGAGGTACGATACATTCACATCAACACATAGACATATTGATGCAAAGAAGCAGTATCATAGAACGATAAATAGTCGATACACGTGTTCACGATTATCCTACGCCTTAACTACGACATAGCCCAACGTTCATCTATTCCCGAACACACAAGAGATTTAGCTACTCATATTAGGCAAAACAACAACAAGATTCGAAGGAAACGAGGATAGAGAACTCATAAAAACTTCCCTAAGAAGTGAATATGGCATTTGTGAGGTGTAGCTTTCGTTCCTCGACCGACTAAGCGTGACTGCGTTGTTGGATCGTCCCTTGAGCTTCTCCGAATCACGGGGCTGCTTCTAGTGTTCTTCCTCCTCTCTTTTTCTCTAAGTTCTCGTCCCTCTGAAGTTATGTTTGAGTTCTGAGAACAACTCCCCTTTTATGCATCGAATTTGGGCCAAAACCCTGAATTCGGCACGTTCACGGCCACTTAACGGGCCTTCACGGCCGTGAACTGCGCATTTAGGCTGACTTTTCTCCTTTCTTAAACCCTTCACGGCCTCGTGCATTAGGAGTCACGGTCGTGACGGCGGCTTAAACCCTAAATATTGACTTTCGGTTACAGGTCACGGCCACTGGCAATGATATTCACGGCCGTGAATAAGTGGACTTTTCCCTCGTTGAGCTTTCTGCCTCAATTCACGGCTTCTCGCATTTCGTTCACGGCCGTGGCACTTAAGGTCTTTTCCATCTTCGCTCTCTGTCCAGGTTCACGGCTTCGTGCATAAATGTTCACGGCCGTGACTTCAACTTCTCGAGTTACTGTCCTGTTTCACGGCCTCTTGCGAGTATATTCACGGCCGTGACTTGCGTTAGTTGAGCTACTGCCTACGTTCACGGCTTCATGCGAGAGGATTCACGGTCGTGACATGGTCCTGACAGCTTCTAACTTGGCCATTTTGCGTCGTTTTTGCCTCGTTTTCGTTCCTTTTCACTCGATAACCGTTCGAAGGTCCTACAATATTTAAATGGGTGTAAATAGAGCCAATAAATGCATGGAATGACCAATAATTTCCTATTATAACCCAAATAAATAAACAATAAAAGTATTAAAATACGTTTATCAACCCTCCCCACACTTGAGCTTTTGTTTGTCCTCGAGCAAATTAAAAACAAGAAAAAAGTATAAAGATAATGGCACGACCATTCAACATTCACCAACGCAGATGAAAAACACAAAATAGAATCAAGCAAGCAATTATGGACACTGAAACAATAATCAACACTTATCGACACGAATTTCTTTACCACTACTAATCGAGATCCACACCTCGCAGGGATTCAGTTAAATCACTCAGTGTATAGGCTAATAAATCGGTGAATCGCTCAATTCATGCAATAATCTAGTCCATACCATATGCTTGCAAGTCAATCGCACGTCTACTACTTAAAGCAGTAAGCATGATTTAGAAGGTCTTTTTCTGGTTAAACGGGATCAGATAGTAATGAGGTGGTAATGGAATCACATATGAGTAGCAGTCGTGTCGGTCTTCATGTCATTGTCTAAAGCGCGCCAGGATTAATCATTTTGGTTACGCCGTCTTCATTTCCTCTTATTTCTGCCGTTCCACTAAGCCTTTCTTCTTCCAAGCCTCAAAATGAGGGGATGATGTGGAATTCACGAAACCGGAAGATTATCGAAGGAAAGGTTCTTTTTCTTTCTTTTCGCTACAGCTTATCCTCATTCTGCTTCACTTTTCCTCCTTCCAACGCCCTTTTTTTTCTTTTCTTTTTTCTCACTTATGTTTTTTCTTTTTTTTTGATATTGAGGAGTTCTCCACTGCTTTCGGCGTTGTCTCGGAGGTGTCGGGATCATCCGACTCGCTTTTCGACTTTGACATTTGACCTTCACTTCTACTTAACTCGGGTTCAAATGATCTCTTGAGGCTTATTCAGGTTAGCGGCTTATGAAAATATGAGGTTTAAGAAATAAAAAGGCTTAGGCACAAAGTGGCTAACTACGGTGATCAGTCGTGGTCGGGAACTTTGGCCGTGGATTTATTTCCTAATGCCTTCGTCATATTCATGCAAAACATACTACAAGCAGTTTCAATGCGTATCAAACGAGCAAGTTCTAGAGAGACGTAAATTATGCACTACCCACACAACCAAGAAAAATGAGCAAAAGCTCGTCAGCTCAAACTCTCACAACGGAACATGGGTTATGTGTGTGAATTTGTCAAGATAATACTATGTCTATTCATGTGAAAAGATTAAATCACTGATGCATGTCTTTATCGCTCACTAGACTCCCTAATATGCAATCCAACTTCGAGATGAACGCAAACAATCATGCCATACTTCTATAAATTTAATAACCACAGCACGTTATAAAAAATAAATTTCACGTATATTTACAACAAAATTCCCCCTCCCCACACTTGAGATGCACGTTGTTCAAGCGTGACCAATTGGGCACTTTGATCAGCATCTTCATCTTCAATCTCTTCGTTCACCAGATTTTGCCCACCCACTATCGTCATCTCTGGTGGATTTACTGGCCACAGGTTAAATACCTTGATAACCTTCATAACAAATGGCCCCACTCGAGCTTCCCATTACTACGAACATCGGCTTGCAAAGGCGTGTTTCAGGGCCATCCCTAAGTGCACCTGTTGGCCGCGCTGCATCCTGGCTAAGTAAAACAAGTCGCGAAAGCCAATCGCGCCGTGTGAGTTGCCCTTGGTGTGAGCGAGGTCGTCAGGAGACGGTGGATGTAGCGCAATCCTGGACTCCTGAGCGACGAGGCCTTCAATGTCTTGACACTGCATGGTGGCTCGCCAGGTCGTGTAATCTCAGCCCAACAGGCCTGTCGAAACTCTGGGCCTGCAAGATAGTCTTTGTAGTACAATCTTATAAAGGTCCTCGGTTCCCGAAAGATGGCACCGGTGCTCCAATTGCCTGGCAGATGTCTCCTATGTCCACCGTATGCTCCGTGTTAAATGCCCGAAATGTCAGCTTGTTCATGCTGAATTCTTCGTGGGCGAAGGTGGATAGGAACTCCAGGGTCAGCTCTTTGTATGCCGGCTCGTCGATGTGAAAGAATTCGAGCCATCCCTTAGGGACACGTACCCGGCCAGTTGTTGGTCAATGTGATACTTCGCCAGCGTGTCATGATCAATCTGATCGGTCGGAATGAACTGCGTATCCTTTAGCCGGTTGTAACGGGCCTGGTGCATCTCATCGTCAAACTGCCCCATAGACTCTAGCAGTGACGTCGTGCCTTGGCGTCGACGTGGACGACACGTTGATGCAGCTGAGCGGCTTTTACCCATAGTGCTTAGAAGTCCAAATGTTAGTTGGCGAGAAAAAGATAATCAACACAGCTCGACTCGACCAACGTAGCGACAAAATGATAATTCTAAAACAAGAACATATTAACATTCAAAGCGGCATTTTGTCGAACACTTAATAGACAAGCTAAAAAATACTCTCTCTAATCGCAAAATTCGGTCAACCAAGCAGACTCGTTTACTTCAAACGAGTAATCAACGCTAAAAAACCAGTAAGAGCAACCAATTCCATCAAAAATTCCGAAAATCCCTAATTTAGGGTTTATCATCCCAAAATCAAAATTAAAGGACTAAATCAAGATATCTGGCTAGCCCAAAGTGTTTATAGCATCAATCTATCATGAAAGAGCAATGTAAACACGAAAATCGATGCCAATCTCGAAAATCGCCTTAAATCGAAAGTTAGGTTGGCGAGAATTCATACCTGTTTATTATACCGAATTTAAAGTGTGGATCTGTGTTGTTCGTTGGTGTCGCCGGAGTATGGTTGACGGTGGAGCCCGGAGTTGTGTTTGGGGCTTGGTTTTGGCGAGAAATTATCGATGGTGATTTGTTTTTTTTTCGGAGTGAGTGTATGAAGAGAGTGACAGAATGTTGCTTTGAAGGGTTTAAATCGCAAGGTTCACGGCCGTGAATGTTAATTCACATACCGTGAATAGGAGCAGATGGTTTCATTCGTCCGCGTCACGGCCGTGACTCATGGGTCATAGGCCGTGACTTAGGGCAGTGAGTTTAGTCCTCCACCGTCACGGTTGTGACTACTGAGCCACGGGCCGTGACCGACTATTTATTAGTTAAATTTCTATTAATTTTTATTATTATTATTATTATTATTATTATTATTATTATATTTTTTTATTATTTATTTATTTATTTATATTTTTTATTTCCCGAAAAAGCCACGGCCGTGACTCATAACCTCTGACCGTGACTCTAGGCAGTAGGCTACATGGGATTGTGGCTTTAATATTCACGGCCGTGAATGCCTAAGCACAAGGCCGTGGGCCTCGGTAGTGGGGGAACTAATGACAATCACGGCCGTGACGTTTATGTCCAGGGCCGTGAATAAAAATTTTCCAATTTTTTTTTTGTATTATTATTTTTATATATATTCATGATTAACACGCAATCGACGAACTTTTCGAGAACGATTTGCGCGAGGAAATCTGATAATCGACAAAGGAAGTATCACTTTCTCGCGCGGCGTCAAATCCTCAAGTCAAAAATTCGTCTGTATCATTTTTTTGATTTGCTGGGTTTGATAATGATGTTTCTTCATGCCTATAAATAGACATTGACAGAATAACACAATAACATCATCTACCATAAATCACACGTCTTCAGAAAACTTATTTTTGATATTTCTGGGTTAGCTAGCCACTATGAATTGGGGACAGCACCAAGGCCGTGAGAATGCGAGTGAAGAATATGTGAGGATTCGCCATAATTTAGATATGCTATCACTCTACCTTACTCTTCTTTTGGGTTTGTTCGCAGTTTTACTAGCTTTCGTGTGTTGGGTTCTCACAAGGTGCACTTGTGTGTAACTGCCCTTATGAAGCAAAATAAACTATTGTTCTGTCTTTTGTGTTATTCGCAGTTTAATTGTTTTTGTGTTGGACCTTCACACGTTGTAATGGTATTGTAACCATCTTTTTACGAAGTAAAACTATCGTTCATATCTCATCTCTAGACTCTGCGTTGTGACCATCCGCAATATTCACAATAAATTTATTATTTATTAATTTTTTACTGTCATTATTATTATATATATGCTTTTTTATATATATAATTTTATTTTATAATTATTATTTATTTATTTTTTTTCGAAAGATACTGTAATGCCTACAACATAAACGAAAATATCTGGGTTGCCTCCCAAAAAGCGCTTCTTTTAACGTCTCAGCCCGACATACCTCTTATGCTCTTATGCTGGCTGAAAGTCGAGGTATAATACCTCCTTGTCGCTCAAGTCTTCATCGCCTCCATGGTAATGCTTCAATCGAGGTCCGTTTACCTTGAAAGTACCCTATCCCGTACCTGAAATCTCAATAGTACCGTATGAGAAAACACGAGTAACAGTGAACGGTCCCGACCAACATGATCTAAGCTTGCCAGGAAAAAGCCTAAGTCGAGAATTAAAGAGGAGGACTTGGTCCCCTTCTTGAAATTCTCGATGTGCCTAATTTTGCTGTCATGGTAGGCTTTTGAACGCTCCTTATACATCCTGGTGTTATCATAAGCTGATAAACGCCACTCGTCTAGCTCATTAATTTGGAGTTGCCGCTTTCCGCCGGCTTTTCTCAAATCCATGTCCAATGACTTGATTGCCAAATAGGCTTTATGAATTTCTACGGGGAGGTGGCTGCCTTCCCGTAGACCAATCTATACGGTGTAGTGCCTGTTGGTGTCTTATACGCAGTCCTATACGGCCAAAGTGCATCATTAAGCTTATTCGCCCACTCTTTATGGTTCCCGTCTATAGTTTTCTCGAGGATACGTTTTAACTCGCGGTTTACTACTACCTGACCGCTAGCCTGAGGGTGATACGGGTTGGATAAGATGTGTCTAACACCATAACGTTCTAATGTTCGTGAAAATTGGGTGTTACAAAAATGAGTGCCTCTATCACTAATGATGCATCTAGGTGCCCCAAATCGTGAAAATAACGTTCGCAAAAATCTAACGACAACTCTCCCATCATTCGTGGGCAAAGCTTGCGCCTCAGCCCACTTAGCACATAGTCTACAGCAATCAGAATATACTTATTGTTATACGAGCTAGGAAACGGTCCCATGAAGTCTATACCCCAAACATAAAAAATCTCACAAATAAAATAAAATTTTGAGGCATTTCATCGTCTCGAGATATTACCTGCGCGCTGACATTTATCACAAATGTCAACGTACCGTTGGACGTCTCTGAAAATCGTAGGCCAATATTAACCGCTTTCCAGTACCTTCTGAGCAGTTCGGTTGGCTGCGTACTGCCCTCCAGTTGGTCTGCTATGGCAATGCCCGATAATCTTCGTCGTCTAGGGGAAGAAACACATCGTCGTATCACCTGGTCTGCACATTGCCTGAAAAGATACGGATCTTCCGAAAAGTAGTACTTCAAGTCAGAAAAGAATTTCTTCTTTTGCTGACTTGTATACCCTTTTGGAAGAATCATTGCAACAAGATAATTAGCAAAATCTGCAAACCAAGGAGTATCATCACTTACCACTTGTATTGAGTACTAGTGCTCGTCTGGGAATGTGGCCTGAATTGCTTTGTCGCTCTTGTTATGGATTTTGGACTCCTCTAGTCGAGAGAGGTGATCCGCCGCCAGATTCTCTGCGCCTTTCTTGTCTCGAATCTCTATGTCAAACTCCTGAAGGAGCAGAATCCATCTGATTAGCCGGGCTTGGCGTCCGGCTTCGCTAGTAGATACTTAAGGGCAGAGTGGTCAGTGAAAACAATAGCTTTCGATAAAATAAGGTATGACCTGAATTTATCGAAGGCGAACACGACAGCTAAAAGCTCCTTTTCCGTGGTTGTGTAGTTGCCTTGGGCTGTGTCTAACGTCTTGCTGGCATAGAAAATCGGCCTGAAATGGTTGTCTTTGCGCTGCCCTAGCACAGCTCCCACTGCGTAATCACTCGCATCGCACATTAGTTCAAAGGGCAACTCCCAATCGGGGGCGACCATAATAGGTGCTGCTATCAATCGCTCCTTAAGCAAGTTAAAAGCATGCAAGCATTCATCGTTAAACTCAAGCGGAGCATCCTTCTCAAGTAATCTAGACATGGGTCGAGCAATCTTAGAAAAATCCTGATGAACCTATGATAGAACCCAGCATGTTCTAGAAAACTCCTAATTGACCTCACGTTCGAGGGGACAGGTAACTTTTCTATAGTCTCTAACTTAGCTCGGTCCACTTCGATTCCTTTGGAGGAAATCTTATGGCCCAGAACTATACCTTCTCGAACCATGAAATGACACTTTTCCCAGTTAAGTGCCAAGTTCGTATCCTCGCAACGTGCGAGTACGAGCTTCAAATTAGCAAGGCACACATCAAACGATGAACAGAATACAGAAAAATCATCCATAAACACCTCCATTACCTCACCTACCAACTCATCGAATATTGCCATCATACATCACTGGAAGGTGGCTGGGGCATTGCATAGACCGAATGGCGTCCTTCGATACGCAAATGTACCGAAAGGCAGGTGAATGTGGTCTTCTACTGGTCCTCAGGCGCAATAGGAATCTGCAGGTATCCTGATAAACCATCAAGAAAGCAATAAAATGAATGACCAGATAGTTTTTCTAACATTTGGTCGATAAATGGTAGGGGAAAATGGTCCTTTCTCGTGGCGTCGTTCAATTTTCTGTAGTCGATGCACACACGCCACCCAGTCTTGTTGGAATCAACTCGTTCTTTTCGTTCGTGACGACTGTCATACCTCCCTTCTTAGGAACCATTTGGACCGGACTTACCCACACACTATCTGAAATGGGGTAAATCATCCCTGCGTCTAGAAATTTAATCACCTCCTTCTTAACGACATCCGTCATATTGGGATTGAGTCGCCTTTGACGTTGAGCGACTGGCTTGAACTCGTCCTCCATCAGAATCTTGTGCGTACAGTTGCTCGGACTGATTCCCCTGATGTCGGAAATCTTCCACGCTATCGCCTTCTTATGGGCTCTCAACACGTCCAAGAGCTGACTTTTCTGTTCGTCGTCGAGGCTCGATGAGATGATGACAGGTAGCCCTCCGTTGCTGCCAAGAAACGCATACTCGAGGTTGTCGGGCAGCGGCTTCAACTCTAGGACCGGTGGCTCCTCGACCGAGCTCTTTTCCTTGTCCTCTTCGCTGCTCTCGTCGATGGCTATAATAGGCTCGTCTACTTCCTCCCCACACTCATCGATCACCATAATCATTCTGGTGTCCTCCTCGTTCGAAACCTGTGATAGACCTTGCACAGAAAAGAGAAAATCGTGCTCAAAGGCATCTAAGTAATAACACTTATCATCATGCTCATTACTTTTCTTCATCGATTCAGCCATATTGAACGTAACCTTCTCGCCATCTTCCGTCAAAGTTAACGTCCCATTTCTAACATCTATCATAGTCTCACCGGTAGCTAAGAATGGTCTACCTAATATTAATGGGACATTATCATCCTCTTCCATATCAAATATAACAAGGGGGAATCACGAATTTGCCTACCTTAACTAGGACATCCTCAATAACTCCTCTAGGGTATTTTAACGATCGATAATTGAAGGCTCATCCTAGTGGGTCGTGGTTCACTTAGTCCTAAGCGCTTAAACATGGGATATGGCATTAAATTTATGCTAGCTCCTAGATCAGCTAAAGCACGTTCAACAACTAAATCTCCTATAAGGCAGAGAATCGTAAAACTCCCTGGGTCTTTGAGCTTCTTCGGCATCCTGTTCTGAAGTATCGCCGAGCATTCCCCTCGAGACATACCGTGAAAACATGTTCGAGCTTCCTCCTGTTCGTTAATAGGTCCTTCAAGAACTTGGCGAAGCTGGGCATCTGCGTAATAGCCTCAACAAACGGTAAGTTAATATGTAATTCTTTACACATATTCATAAATTTACCGAACTGCGCCTCGTCTCTGTCTTTCTTCAGCCGAGCTGGGTAGGGGATCTTTGGTTGGTATGAATTCACCGATGGTCGCTCGATCTCCTTTGCCTTTTCTTTTTCAGGCTCGACCTTCTCCTTCTCAGCTTCGGCCTTCTCAACATTGTCATTTTTGCTTACCTCCACTTCTGGCTCGTCATTGCCCTTAAAACTGGCTTTCTCAGTCGACTTCTTTTTGGGAGGTACCTCTTGCAACTCTCTTCCGTTCCTCAGGGTAACTGCTTTGCAATATTCCTTAGGGTTTGGCTCGGTGTAACTTGGAAGTGATCCCTGAGTTCGCTCAGCCAACTGCTTCGCCATCTGGCCCACTTGTTGCTCCATCTGGGCACGTACTTCCATATACTCCTCCATCTTATTCATTTGACTCTCGTGGGCTTGAGTGGTGTTGCTGAAATTTGTGAGGAGCGTCTTCATCATATCCTTCATCTCCCTCATATCATCGGATCCTGACCCTGCAGACGCGTTCTGATACGAACGTGATGTTCCTCCTTGGAAAACCAGATGGTCTAGGTTGGAATCCCGGTGGCCCTTGGCTATGGTGGTTTTGGTTCCCATACGCCAGATTTGGATGCGCTCGAGGTTGAAAACTCCGCTTGCCTTGGTAATTCCCCATATAGTCCACGTGCTCTAATGACTGCCCTAATTGGCACTCTAAGGTCTCATGAGCTGCGCCACAAATCTCGCACAGTGGTGTGTACGACTTCTGAGTTGATGGGGTTGTCATCACGGTATGGCGGGCTGTGTTTGCTCGGCCTTTGGAAGTAGTGTGTTGATCACCGTCTGGAGCTGGGAATTAGTAGTTGCAATCTGTTGTTACAGCGCCTCGAACTTGGCATTTGTAGCGGTCTCCTCGCTCACCCCGAATACTCCTGGAGTCTTTATCCTCGTATTGCCTCTCATGAAGTTGTTCCTTGAGTAGTCTTCGATTAGATTCCAAGCGTCTGTGGCATTGAGCTTCACGAGCCCTCCTCCCGCGGCTCCGTCTAGCATATGAATGGTTTGATCATTGAGGCCCTCGTGGAATCGATTGATCATGGCGGCCTTCGACATTCCGTGTTGTGGGCATTTCTTCAATAGTGACTTGTACCTCTCCCAAAAGATTCTCTGAAGCCTTCTGGTGAAAAAGGAAGATCTCCGTCTTCAACCTTAACCCCTCAAATTGAGCCGTCTGAAAGATCATTTGAAGCCAAGCATGCTTCAACTCGAAATTATTGATTTCGATCGGTGGAATAACGATTGCCGATTCGGTACCGCCTAGAGAGGCGCTCTTGAGTAGATCTTGTAGAGATTGTTCCTCTTCTTGGTCATGGTGGACCGGTACTCTGCGTTCAGCCATCTCGACTTCTATCTGTCGACCGTCTACAGATGCCTCTGTTCGAGAATTCTCCGCCGACTCCTGAGAGTTGTCCTCTGAGTAGCTTACTAGCGCTTCCTGATAGTTGCTAGCCGTGCCTTCAGAATTGTATCTGAGTTCCGTTCGTAACTTTCGCTCGAAATCTGGATCTCCTTCAACAATGGGACCCGATGGGTGGCTACGGGTCATCCACTGTCAAACAGTACCTTCAATGAGCGGGAGTATAATTAGCTAAGGAATGACAGACATGTTGAAGGAATAAATCTAATAAAAATTACTTGGAAACGCCAACGAGTGAATAAGAACGAATAACTAACTTAATCCACTTGAACACTTAAAACGCTAATAATTGAAACGAAAATTTAACAAATAATAGTGGCTAAATTACCGAATTACGGCATTCCTAATATCAATTTATTCCCCGGCAACGGCGCCAAAAACTTGATCGCGTGCGTGTACGTTAATATATTATAGGTTCGTGCAAATACATCAAGTAATAATTAAAACGAATATATTATAACTAGAACCACGCGCGATAGGCAGTGTACCTATCGTTTGTAATATAGCTATCGCGAATATCCGAGTATCGAACACGAGGAATATATTGATTACTAATATTGACCTATCGACTCGATATTTAACCTAAATAAAATAGCAGGATTTGTTTATACTACGAACTAATTTAACAGGGCAACCTAAATGATTGGAAGACTAAGGAAGCACAACTAGAAATAGTACGAGTGACTCAAGATGACAAATATGTGTTCGAGATTCGAATCCCGCTGGATGTTGTCGGCTAAAGCTACGGAATATCGTTCCTACGTGAATATCGACTAAAGCGGTAACTTTCTACCCACTCACGGATTTGCTGTCGCCCTAAACGTTCGTGGCCATCTAAGATCATTAATTACCAGACAGCGAGGATCGAGTATTTACTTTCGCCCTATACTCGATTCCTAACGTCTATGAACGGCCTAATCGTTATTTAGCTGTCGCCCTAAACGAGGTATCATACATTCACATCAACACATAGACAGTTGATGCAAAGAAGCAGTATCATAGAACGATAAATAGTCGAATACACGTGTTCACGATTATCCTACGCCTTAACTACGACATAGCCCAACGTTCATCTATTCCCGAACACACAAGAGATTTAGCTACTCATATTAGGCAAAACAATAACAAGATTCGAAGGAAACAAGGATAGAGAAGTCATAAAAACTTCCCTAAGAAGTGAATATGGCATTTGTGAGGTGGAGCTTTCGTTCCTCGATCGACTAAGCGTGACTGCGTTGTTGGATCGTCCCTTGAGCTTCTCCGAATCACGGGGCTGCTTCTAGTGTTCTTCCTCCTCTCCTTTTCTCTAAGTTCTCGTCCCTCTGAAGTTATGTTTGAGTTCTGAGAAGAACTCCCCTTTTATGCATCGAATTTGGGCCAAAACCCTGAAATTTGGCACGTTCACGGCCACTTAACGAGCCTTCACGGCCGTGAACTACGCATTTAGGCTGACTTTTCTCCTTTCTTAAACCCTTCACGGCCTCGTGCATTAGGAGTCACGGCCGTGACGGCGGCTTAAACCCTAAATATTGACTTTCGGTTACAGGTCACGGCCACTGGCAATGATATTCACGGCCGTGAATAAGTGGACTTTTCCCTCGTTGAGCTTTCTGCCTCAATTCACGGCTTCTCGCATTTCGTTCACGGCCGTGGCACTTAAGGTCTTTTCCATCTTCGCTCTCGGTCCAGGTTCACGGCTTCGTGCATAAATGTTCACGGCCGTGACTTCAACTTCTCGAGCTACTGTCCTGTTTCACGGCCTCTTGCGAGTATATTGACGATCGTGACTTGCGTTACTTGAGCTACTGCCTACGTTCACGGCTTCATGCGAGAGGATTCACGGCCGTGACATGGTCCTGACAGCTTCTAACTTGGCCATTTTGCGTCGTTTTCGCCTCGTTTTCGTTCCTTTTCGCTCGAACCGTTCGAAGGTCCTATAATATTTAAATGGGTGTAAATAGAGCCAATAAATGCATGGAATGACCAATAATTTCCTATTATAACCCAAATAAATAAACAATAAACGTATTAAAATACGTTTATCAAGGACCCTTGGGGTTTGTTTAACTCATGTACATATCTATGAATAAGACAGCGAGCTTTCGGAAAAAAGCCCTTTATCAGATAAATTTTATATATTGTTAATCAAATATTTATACGTAAGTACCCGTTTGGTTTAAAATACCATTTTATCATCGTTTGTATATCTTATTTATATGTATATTACGTATCATATCACGTACTTATGTTGTATCTAATTCCTAAATATTTATATGATATCTCTGTGACCATGACATATCTTTTTTCAATGTATTATGTTCACAACACGTTTCGTTATGGTATCTAGATTTCTTACATGACGTATTTTAAGCCAAAGGGGTATCAATTTGTAAAAATTTTATTCTAACATTTAAAATAAATGCTACGAAGAACTGATCTGACATTTTTTTAGGCTTATTTATTTTTTCGGTCCGTAACTTAGGGGGTGTGGCATTATGAGAACCGCTAATTTAGGGTGTGGCATTATAGGAACAGTAAATCCTAAAATCGTGCAATTTATAGACATTATACCTAATTTTCCCCAAAACACATCACGTGCCACGCACGTGACCGATTTTTTTAAACCGGAAGTCCGATGTGGTGCCAGACCGATGACATGCCTGTTTTACTGAGATTTTTCCGTGTTTTTTAAATTAATTTCTGACATTGCACCTAGTCGGATTATTTTAATGACGTGATATTTATGTAAAAACAGGCATGTCATTGGTCCGTCCAAAAATTAGCACAATCGGGCATGTCATCGGTCCGGCGCCACATCAGTTTTTCGGGATAAAAATCGGTCGCATGCCTGACACGTGATGTAGTTTGGGGAACAACCAGGTACAATGTTGCACGATTTTAAAATTTACTGTCCCTATAATACCACACCATTAATCATCGGTCTCTATAATTCCACAACCCCTAAGCTACAGGATTAAGTCTACCTTTGACATTTAAGGGCGGGCTTCTTTTTTTAATATCAAAACGATTTGTTGGAATTGTGGAATCGAATAGTGAATCTACTTAAATAGTATAAAAAATATACTTCGTCTTTTATATAATGCAATAAAATGTTTGACATATGTACCTGTTTGACTCATATTACCATTTTATCATAAATGCTATTCTCCACTAAGTCGTCTTACTAGAGATGTCACAAGACTACCACGTAATCCACCCTTGGCTGGACCTTCACGTCGTTATAACCCTAAAAATATGTTTTCACACTTCACGTATAATTCAAATTACATACCAAAACATAAATAAGTAGCAACTATTTATACCCAACTCCCAATCTCATAAAATTGAATGGCAAGTCAAGCGTGTAAGAAACACATCAAACCTAATTGGGGGTTGTGAACATGTGCACTTCCACGTATTAAATACAATGCTGCACTAATTTTGCATCCCTATATATATACATACTCACACAAGCATATCATATCACATAAATTCCAACAAATAAATTATTCTAAACTACACATTCTCCCAAAAACAATTCAAGTAAGTATGAGCACAATAGTAGCCGCCGCCGCACAACCACCAGCGCTCACCACCACCGTGTGTGTCACCGGCGCCAGCGGATTCATCGGCTCGTGGCTCGTAATGAAACTACTCCAACGCGGTTATACTGTCCACGCCACCGTCCGAGATCCCGGTAAAAATACGATCGCATTGTTATTATAATAATTAGTATTATTATTATTATTATAATAATTATTATTATTATTCTTGTTGCATTCTGTTTCTAATGACCTGTCGTTTGAAAATGTGCAACTATTAAGAAATGAATGAAAATATATGTTATACCCTTATTAATATTTTTGATTCTATTTAGTAGTTTCTTTGGCTAAGATTTTGTGCTTTTATTAAAGGAGGGGTATTGGAAATGTTTAAATTTTTTTAACTGAAAAAGTAAAACTGACTTCTTTTTAAAATTAAAAAATTCTAAAGCGACTTTTATTAAAAAAATAGAGGGATTACTATTATTTCTATTATTATTAATACTACTACGATAAGAAATTCGGTTAAGTTTTGCACAATTTACGTTGAATATATCGTAAAAACGTTTTTTTTTTTTAATTTATTAGAGAATACGAAGAAGGTGAAGCACTTGCTAAAACTTCCGAGGGCCGACGGTTCGAGCCTTAGGCTGTTCAAGGCCGACATGACAGTCGACGGAAGCTACGACGAGGCGGTTAGGGGATGCAGTTGCGTCTTCCACATGGCGACACCCATGGATTTCGAGTCCGATGATCCCGAGGTAGGGGGACAGTTTGCGTCTGTTTCGTGAAATCTTTTCTTCCTTTTTTTTCTTCCAAAAGAGCAAACCCGAATTGTTATAGTAGTGGTGTTGTTACTACTGCTGCTACTACTGTTTGTTGAGATCTCTATTCTGCCCCGCATATGATAATTCTAGCTTTTAAACCCACTTAGAGCATCTCCAATCGATATCCAAACATCCAAAATGTATGCTAAAAGTTTTCCAACCGCACACCAAACGCAAACTTAAAATGTGTTTCTGTCTTCTCTCTCCTGTATTAAACGCATATATGCGTTTGAGAATGGGATGTCCCAAAAGATGCTTTTGATGTTTCAAAAATTACAATATATACCTTATTCTTATTTTAGTCATTAAAGAACTCATATAAAAAAATAAAAAATAAATAAAAGTATATAAAAGGACTCCTGTTATTATTAATTATTTTTTGCTATGTTTTTTATATGAAAAGATATTGAGTTTACTATTAATTATGTGACCTTATTTTTTCGAACTAAAATAACAATGTCGTTTTAATTTGTAAAGTTGCAAATTAAATTGCTAATATAAAATAATGAGGTAGAAGAGAATAATATTACATAATGGTCTTTTGAGTTTGAGAATTGGTCTGTTGTTGGAGAAGAATTACTGCATTTTGAGTTTGATAATGCGTGTGAGATTGAGAATGAGTATTTCGACTGGAGATGGTCTTAATATATCAAGAGGAAGTATCCTCCGATCACAAATTAGTTTTAGGAAGGACTCCTTGATTGCTAATAGTATTATTACATCTGTCTGCAGAATGAGGTGATCAAGCCGACGGTGGAGGGGATGATGAGCATCGTGAGGTCGTGCGCGAAGGCCAAGACGATTAGGAGGTTGATCTTCACCAACTCGGCGGGGACTCTGAACGTCGAAGAACACCCGAAGCCCGTGTATGACGAGAGCAATTGGAGCGACCTGGATTTTATCTACGCCAAGAAGATGACGGGATGGGTATATCATATTCGATATTTTTTTTAAAAAAAAATCTGTGTAAATGTACGGTTTCGGACGATTTTTTTCCCTTTGTGCAGATGTACTTTGTGTCGAAGGTTTTGGCCGAGAAGGCGGCGATGAAAGCGTGTAAGGAGAATGGCATAGAGTTCATAAGCATCATACCTCCCGTCGTAGTCGGTCCCTTCATCATCGATAATTGGCCGCCGAGCCTCATCACTGCGCTCTCTCCTATTACAGGTAAAGTAACTTCATATACGGCTTAACTACTTTATTTTAACCCCGTAAGTTGGGGGTGACACTTTCTGGACGCACTACTTTCGGGTTACAATTGAAGGCATTGACTTTCAAAATTGAAGCAATCAAGGAGACAATGGGTCGAAAATCTAATCGTGTCCTATTTCTGGCGCATTGTGTTCTTAAATTGCTTTTTGAAAGTTATGTCTTTAAATTACAATCCCTATCAGACTCTTTGATCAATGTTATTCAACGCATCGAATCAGGCAACAAAGCGCACTACTCCATCATAAAGCAAGGACAATTCGTGCACGTCGACGATCTCTGCGAAGCCCACATATTCCTGTCCGAGCAACCCCAGACAGAAGGTCGATACATTTGCTCCTCCCACGACGCAACAATCTACGGCATAGCGAAAATGATCAGGGAGAATTGGCCCGAGTACGATATCCCGACCGAGTAAGTAAAAGTTTTCGCAAAATAAAATTCCTAGCGCCCCATTTTTGGCGACGAAGGTGTATGGAAAAAAAAGCGCTTTTTTTTCAGATTCGAGGGAATCAACAAGGACATAACCGTGGTGAGATTTTCGTCCAAGAAACTCACCGATATGGGATTCACCTTCAAGTATACGTTAGAGGACATGTTCAAGGAAGCCATAGAGACTTGTCGGGAAAAAGGGCTTTTACCTTATTCGACCGCCCGCGAAAAGCTCAATGGAGGATTTAAGGTCGAAAAAGAAAGCAATGACGTAAAAATCGAAGCCTAAGGATTAACAGTCGAGTTTGTTTATAGCTTCGGTCTGTATCCCTCGTTACCCTTTTGTTTCAGCACTTTCCGTCTTCTCGATTTACAAAAAGCACAATCTTGATTATTCCGTCTTAACATGATTTGCGTAATAAATTCCACCGCAAGGCGTTATTACAACCGATACAGATACACAAGCAAGAATCGAAAATGAAGAGAGTACCGACGACGATTGCATTATTTTTTATTACGCTACATAGGTTCTTACATGGGCTTCGAAGATTTACTGCCTCAAGCTCTCCACGATGTAGGAAGCATACAAATCCCTGTAAAAACCGAAAAGTGATACAGTTAAAACTATGAATTGAGAGCCTTGAAATGGGAGGAATTTCGAGATGACTCACATGGAGTACTTGATAGCATTGATCGCAGCTTCGGCGGGAAGAAAATCTTCGACTGCCACTGACTTGTTCTCATTCTTTTTGTCTAAGTTTAAGTCATGGAAAACAGAGGAATGATAAACTGATTTCCATTTTTTCTGTAAGAATATTTTAGGATACAGTCCTCAAAGAATCGGCGAATCTCAGCGAGGCGATGGGGTGGAAGATCCTTAATGTCCTTGTGGTGACGAAACTCGGGGTCGTCAGCGCACACAGCGATTATTTTGTCATCTCTTTCGCCCTGCGAAGAACATGTCAAGTCAGGACAGAAAACACAGAAAAATGTATGCTGTAATAAACTTGGTCAACTGATGTTTTTCCAAGGTTTTTCGTAAGTGAAAAGAGAAGCTTAAGAACAAATCAAGAGTTTTTGTGGGACATTTCTAAAAAGACGATTTTGACCTGGTCGATCATGGGCATTAGCCCGATAGCCCGAGCACGAAGGAAAGTGCCAGGTAGGACGGGCTCCTGTGTAAAAACAGAGTAATGAAAGATTTCAAGAACTCGCAACTTCGAAGTGGATGATAATTATTTTCGAATAATTAACCTGCATCAGAATCAGAACATCCATTGGATCGTTGTCCTCGCAGAGAGTTCTTGGAATGAAACCGTAATTATGCGGATATACAACTGACGAGTAGAGCACTCTATCAACCTGGGAAATAAGTCAATAAAATGAGTTTTAACTTTTAAGGAAGTTAGAGGAAAGAAGAAAGAAAAAGAACGCTCACTTTGATAAGCCCACTGGCTTTGTCCAGCTCGTACTTAACCTTGCTGCCTTTCCCGATTTCTACGACCTGGGAAAATAACACCGTTTGCGTAACTCATTACAAACAAACGTTAGAAGGTAAAGTTCAAAGCTAATCATCGAAATTTACAGCAGCCCACGACATATGTACAATAACGTCGAAGGTCTAAAAACAGCGATGGAGAAAGAAAAGATTAAAAAAAGGCATTTTTATGTTGAAACTTACAGTGTTAAAAACAGCTGGCGCCCCAGGCCCTGCATAATAGTGTTTGGTGGCAAATCGAGGTTATGAAAAACACAGAAGTGATGAACGTACTTCGTAAAAGTTTCATGCGAAGTTTGGAAGAATCCATATATGGAAGAAAAGAGGCTTTTAGAAGATGATACCGATTTCAAGGTCATGCCATGGATGAGCAGCTACGGACCTTCGAGACATTGAAGAAAGAATCCTTTCGTTCAAGGCGACCCGAGTGGGCCTTACGCTTCTTTCGCTTCCTTGTCCTCCTCCACCGTTATCAGCCATATTAAACTAAATTTTGTAAGAAAGAGATACGAAGAAAAAGAGAAAGGGCCATGTCAGTTAAGCATTATAACAAACACAAGACGTTCATTTGTCCATATTATCAACCAGGCACGACAACCAATTCGGGTATTAATCGTAGTTTCATCAGATTTTGATTCAACAACTATCGTAAAAGTTCGAAGCAACGCTAGCTGCTCATACAGACCCACGCATTTCTTCAATCAGAGATACAATTATCATAAGAATGATCTCAGATTAGGACAATAAGAAGTAACAGATACTCCTATGAAGCGCAGGAAAATTGAACTCCGAAGCAAAAATCACTTAAAACCTGCTGTAATTACCACCAAAGACCCAGTTAAAAAAAAACAACGAAAACACGAACTAAAAACAAAGGTAGAATCAAACAGCTGCGAAAGCATAGACAAATAAAGCATAGAGAGTTCATGGAAGTGAATCGACTTACGCGGAGGAAATAACGTGTGACTGGTAACGAAATGGAAAGCAGTAACAGTAGCTAGAAGAATTGGCGTCGCATAAATAGCTAGCAAAATGGCAAAAAATAGTTCCTTTTTTATCGCTATTTGTAATAAAGTGAAGTAAGATGCTTTGACATCTTTCGTTACAATAGGAGGTTCTGGCGAAGTGTGTGGAAAGCGGAAAGTCATTGTAGTGTAGTCAGTAGTGTAATTAGGATATATTGACTCATATATTTTATTTTATTATTTTTAATAATTAAGTTAGTCATATACAATACATAAGACCTTATTCTTTATTCCTATTTATTATCAGTTTGGAGAATCTTGTTAGGCTCACACGATAATTCCCCCTTTCGAAAGGTAAAAAGAGAAAATTCATGCAAAAGTAGAATGGGATATTCCTTACATTTTATTCTCCTAAGACCATCTCCGATCAATACCAATGCAAATATAAACAATACTCCAACCAACACTTAAAAGGCATATTCAAAATAGGTTTTATGTCATTTTCTCTCTCCTATAAACGCATATATGCTTTTTCATTTAAAACCGACGAATAAGTTTTATCTCACACAAAGCAACTCATACCAAATTTAGTAATTAGGTTTTATCACATAAGTTACTATACTTAGCTTTTTTTATTAGTTTAATTTTTTTAATTATTATACCACATGAATAATGTTCAAAATTGTAAATAAAGTGTTTAAAATACTTAAACACAAATTAGTTTTATTTATTATGTGAGTAATATTGAAAAACTGTAATATATGTGTGTCGCATTTAAAAATTTTAAAGGTTGGTGCGAAAAAAATATTGCAAAAAAATCTTTCGAGTTTGTGAATGAGTTTAATGGTTGGAGAAGAATTACTGCATTTGAGTTTGAGGATGAGTTTGAGCTTGTTGTTTTCATTTGTTTAGTTACTGCATGCAAACTTACTGGGAAATAATATCTCCTTTAGGCCAAACCTAGAAACCCAATATACAATCCCTGTGGGAAATTATAAGTTAGTATCGAGAGCATCTCCGACCCACATTACACAATAATATAGTTGTGTTTAGCTCATAAACTTTATTCTCTACTTATTTTTTACTACAACCAATTAGCTCTAGTTTTACGCTAAAAATTAAAATTCCTATATATTACTATCATAATTGACTTATTAAACTTTATATTATAAAGACTAAAAAGTCAATATATTATAATTATAATATTTAAAAAAATTAATAAATTATAAAATTAGCATATTATTTAGTTATAATTTTATTCAATTAAAATGGAAAATATCAATAAATAAAAAAAGTCAACATTATTTTAAATTTTATTATTACAAGAAAATATCGAATAAATATAAATTAAATATAAAATAAAATATATATAAATAGAAACAACAACTCTATATTTGTATTGAAAATTGTATGTACTTTCGAACTAAAGTTTTTCTCAGCTAACCAACGCAATATTAGTGTGAAATATATAGTCTCATTGGAGTATAGACGTACTCGAGTACCCATTGTATATGCTCTCACTAATTTATATTCAGCCTAACCACAGCCAATGTCAATAATATTTTTCGAAAAATGCACCAAATCAAATCGATCTCCGAGCAATAGTCATCGTTAGGGTTCAAGACACTTCACTTCCATATTAGTTGAGCTGTCAAAACGAGCCGGAGGGGCGGGGTGGGCCGTAGCCCGCCCCGCCTGCGGGTGGGTAGCGGGCTTGGCCCACCCCGTTGAAAAAAAGAAAAAAAAAAGAAAAAATAATAAAAATAGGAAAAAATGAGAAAAATAATAAAAAATTGATAAAAATAATAAATAAAAATAGGAAAAAAAAAAAAGAAAGAATTCAAGTTGGAAAATATATCTAATTTGATCACCTTTTTAAATATTAATTATTGATGTTATTAAAGTACAAAAAATATCAAAATCAATAAAACTAATATAAAAATCATTTATTTAATATAATTATATAATATATTATTTTTTGGTGGGCTCGAAAATGAACAGCCCGCTCCGCCAGGTGGGCGGGGCCGCAGGCCGCATGCCCGTTTGACAGCTCTACATATGAACAATAATCACCGTTTGTTGGGAAATATAATTCCTTTAATCCACATTCATGAGCCCAACTGGGGTTTAATATATAAAATTAACTGGTGATAGATGAAGTGTAGCTGATCATAATCTTATCAGAAAACGTGGAATCGGGTTCGATGCCCCAAGTTTAGTCACACACAGAAAGAAGCGGTTCTGAAACCGGATTTTCGAACCGGATCGGAAATTTTAGTGGTTTAACCGGTATAAAACCGGAATCAAACCGGTACAAAACCGATATCTCTCTCTCTCTCTCTCTCTCTATATATATATATATATATATATATATATATATACATACATACAAAATTTTGTAAATGAATCAATAAAATAATATCGAAAACATACATGTTTTATAATTTTTTCAAATAAGAATTTTATAAAAATAGGGATCATAATTGAATAAAAGTATAAATTGTGTTGGTTGTGAAAAATAATGGTATAGTCAAAAATTAAATTTGTAAATTCAGGGGTCAAAGTTAATAAAAATAAAATATACACAAAGTTTAATTTGTAACATAAAGAATTAAAATGGGTTGAGGCAAAGTCGAACTCAGCCCAACTAGTAGATATTCTTTTTCAAACACCTTATACCACTGAACCAAACGGAAGTGGATGCATTTTTCCGCTTTTGTTGCTATTCATTTTCATTTTTACCTTTTTTTTCTTTTTTTTTAATTAAAGTTAGACCGGACCGGGACTGAACCAGACGTCCGACTGGTTCATCGATTTCCGGTCGGAACCGGCCGGTCTGGTCCGGTCCGGTCTTAAAAACCATGTAACAATGTGAATGATCTAATTAAAAATAGGTGGAAATCAATATTGTCTTGTTGGTAATAGCTAAACTAGTGAACGATTTGACTTGAAATATGAACTCTACGAAAACCGTCTCGTTTTGTTCTTCAGTAATGAGTCAATGTAAACGCCCATAAGAGACATGAGTTAGGGTTCAAAGCATGCAAAACAGCCACTGCTTCACGCGTAAGAATATTGAACTCTATGTCAGCACTTTTCCTTCTATTCTTTTCTATATAAACCCTAAAAAGTTCTCCAAAATCAACACAAAAAAAACATCTCAGCTTCTAACAACATTTCGAAGAAATCGCTTGCGCCTAAAAGATCGATGGCGTCGTCGTCCAAAACTCTCGCCCCGACGATCTCCTCAATCCTCTCGATAATAATTGCACTTGTGCTTTTCTCGCATTCTTCGAACGCCGGGAAAATCTCAATCTATTGGGGCCAGAACGGCAATGAAGGGACTCTATCTGAGACGTGCAACAGCGGAAACTACAAGTATGTGAACATAGCGTTCCTCGCGACTTTCGGCAACGGTCAGACTCCAATGATCAACCTTGCCGGGCACTGTGATCCCTACTCAAACGGATGCACTAACCTCAGCTCGGAGATCAAATCCTGCCAGGCCAAAGGCATCAAGGTAAATATTATCAGAAATTGAGAGCTTCAACCTCACCAATTATTGATAGGTAAGGTTGCCTTGTAATATTAATTTAGTGGGGCGATTTGAGGGATATGATAGAAATCTCAACACGGGTCCTTCACGTGTGGAGTGACTGAAGGCCTAATACATTGGCATTGGGTGACAGTTGAGTGCGCGATTCACGCAAATCGAACCCGCTCTAATACCATATTAGATATTCAAAGCTTCAGTTTAAAATCAATTGGTGATATGCGAAGCTGTCTAGTTAATATACTAACTGATTCGTGTGAGTTGTGTTAGAAATCTCAAAACATCCTGAAATTGATGGGTCCTTCATAAATCTGTTGGTGATAGGTGAAGTTGACTCTTGATCTATCAATAATCGGGCGAGTGAATTATCCAATGTGGACCTAAATCTCAACACACATTGAAATTGAGGGTCTTTCTCAAAATCAATTGGTGACAGATGAAATCTGTCTACTTGATCTGTTAATTGAGTTAGTGAACTGAATTATCCGACGTGGGGATATAACAAAAATCTCCACGCACTTGAAATCGAGGTTTTCGACCTAAAATCATTCAGTGATAAGTGAAGTTAATCTTTCATTGATCAGTCGGGTAGTCAGATGAATTACCCGAGTGAGATATAACCAGAAAATCTAAACCTAATAACAGGTGATGCTCTCCATCGGCGGTGGGGCGGGAAGTTACTACCTATCCTCGCCAGACGACGCCAAGCAAGTGGCTACTTACCTATGGAACAACTTCTTAGGCGGGAAATCTCCTTCGAGGCCTTTGGGCGATGCAGTTTTGGACGGCATAGACTTCGATATCGAAGGAGGGACGAACCTATATTGGGACGACTTGGCGAAATATTTGTCGAACTACGGCGAAAAACGCGGCGGGAATAAGAAGGTGTACCTAACCGCCGCCCCTCAGTGCCCTTTTCCTGATTATTACGTAGGCAAAGCGCTTCAGACGGGGCTCTTCGACTATGCGTGGGTGCAGTTTTACAATAATCCTCCGTGTCAGTATTCGTCGGGTATGAGCAGCCTCGAGGGAGCGTGGGAACAGTGGAATTCGATTCCCGGGGCTGAGATTTTCTTGGGATTGCCGGCTTCTCCTGAGGCTGCGGGCAGTGGATTTATACCCGCGGACGATCTTACGTCCCAGGTTTTGCCTGAGATTAAGGGCTCGGGAAAGTACGGAGGGGTTATGCTTTGGTCGAAGTACTACGATAATGGATATAGTTCTTCGATAAAGAACGATGTTTGATCAACGAGTCGATGTTGACTGTGAATTATGAATTTGTTGTCTGTAAATTTCTTTTTTTTTTTTTGTGGGTGCATGTGCATGTAAATACATATATGTATGATGTTGAATGAAGCAATACTCAAATTATTTGGATTCTGTTGAGCATAGTTTGGCTTGTTTTCTTTCTGTATTTCATCAATGTAGCTACAATTTTCTATCATGAACATATTATTCTGACATAAGAGGAAAAAGAAGGTTGATTGGAAAGACATTATTTTCACAATCAAGGATGAATTTGCAGCCATTTATTACCTTACTCAAGCACAGAACTTTATATATGGAGGAGCGGGAATTCTCAACGATACTGAAGAAATCTAAAGGTCGAGCTTCAGTAGCATACCAATTCGCTTGTTTGTTTCTTGGAGAAGGAAGTAAATGGAATACTGTTTTGTTAATTCATTGAAATCACATATACATTTTTTGACACGCTCAAATACTAGCAAGTGTACTAGGTCGTGCAAGTAGTAAAACGGACGAAGTCCGAGTATCGATCCACGAAGACAGCTCGATTAATTCTAAGAAAATATTCCTAATTCTAATTTAGACTAAGGGAATTTTTATAGTTTTAATGATTTGATTAAAAGAGATAAAAGACGCAAATAATAAACTAATCGCAAATAAAATATATGAGGATAGCGAAGTTGACGACGACGTGATTAAGACATGTGCTCAGAACGAACTATTCCTACGTTTTCATGCAATCTAACTTATCTAATCAATATGAATCAAGTCAAGGTGGAATTTCCTAATATACGTGCCACCCGTTATTCACGTAACTAGCAACCCTACATGAATAGTGAATCAATCAACTATATTCCTATATGACTGTAGTTCCTACACGTGCATTTAATCTTCGTGCAATTCCTCGAGTTTAGGCGCTAGATCTCAGAAACCACACATACGAAACTGAATTCCATCTCTGGTCGGTTTTATGTAATGATATTCAGTGTTCTTGTTAGTCCCTATTCGATCCAACAACACTGATTTAGGACAATTTACCACGCTAATGATGTGGATTTGAAAGCTTAGACGTGGGGTGTGACAGTGAAGAAGATGAATGCTTTGAAAATGCTTTCTTACTATTCAACACACACGCACTCACACATACTACACCAAAAACACACCCTAATGAATTAGGGTTTGGGGGTATATATACCACATTAGTTGGTATATTATACCCCTAATAACTAAGAACTAGAATATTACAAACTAGCCCAAAGTTAATTAAATACAAACCAACTAAGATAAACATATTGAAATTGAACACTATAAAATATTCCTAACAGTTTTGTTCTAATCGGTCTAATCACTTAGTCCGTCTCATAAACCAATCAATAATCATACGCATGGAGGCCAATCACACATACGCATATGAAGCACAAACAAAGAATACATAACTTAACTCATATGATTAAATAAGAAAATAATAGCATTAACACGTATTCATGATCCGGCCTCACACGGCCTCAATCACATAGGAAATTAAGCTAGCATATTATACGGAAATGACAACGAATCAAAAAGAAAGCATTGTCGAAAATGGAATATTAAAAGGTAAGAAATTCGCCCTTTTTCGGTGCTCGACTTGTCTCGCTTTGGCCGTCGTTCGCCTCTGTTCGCTCCTTATTTTTTTCTTCTCAGCCGTCGTTCCCTCTCTTTATTTCTCCGTCTCTCAGCTCCATTCGTCCTTTTCAATTGCATGGATATATATAATAGTGAGGGCAATCGACTTATTCTTCAAAGATTGGAAATCTTTTTTGAATATATGACTTTTTCTTTGATCTTTGAATATTTTCCTTTAGTTTGAGTGATCCTTGCATAAAAATAGCCTTTCCTCACTTGCTCTTCACATTAATAGCTGCCAAAAGAATATAAAAATCAGGTAAGTTGCATGGCTGCCCCAAATAATGTAGAAAATTGTAGGAAGATCTCCTAAGATTCAAATCGTTCCAAAAGTGCACTTATTTTTCCTTTATCGATCTCGTTTGCTCTGATATATATCAACAATAAAGTTAACATAAATATAGGATATTCGAGGGATTTTTTGGTAAATAACGACTGGAAAAATGCACTTTTATGGGTAATAAAATTACGTAAAATCCTAACTTATCACTTTTACACGCGGGAATCCCACTATTTATAATATATCAGACTAGGGCTTAAGTATACATATGACCGGCCCATTAACTGATCAGCCCAATAAGTAAACTAAACGATCATAACGGCCATATCATCTAAAACTTAGTAATTACCAGCGCTGGAGAAAACAGAGCAAACAGAGTAATGTCTTGCTGTGATCAACTCTGCTCAATTCTGTATATTTCTCAATACTCTCCCTCAAGCATGGTGTTCATATAAATCAAAAAACACCATACTTGTCAAGGAGATAACAGAATTGATCCTTTCCCAAGGGCTTGGTAGCAAATCGCCCGGCTGTTCTGAAGATGGTACATAGCTTGTCTGAATGGTGCCTTCTTCGATCTTGTCTCGTATGAAATGGCAGTCTACTTCTATGTGCTTACTCCTTTCATGGAAGACAGGATTTGCTGCTAATTGTAGCGCTGATTTGCTGTCCGACCAAACCTGCACAGGAAATCAATTATTAACACTGAGGTCCTTGAATAAACCAAGCAACCATGTTACTTCTGAGGTGACTAGAGCTAATGATCTGTATTCTGCCTCTGCCGAGCTCCTTGCTACGATGGTTTGCTTCTTTGACTTCCATGATATAGGAGATTCTCCAACTATCATGTAACCAGACAGTGATCTCCTTGTATTTGGGCAGACAGCCCAATCTGCATCACAAAAGACATTAAGGTTTAAACTGCTTTTAGCAGATAACAGCAAACCAAGACCTGGCCTCCCTTTTATGTATCTGAGTACTGTATGCTGCATCAAGATGTATCTGCCTCGGCTTGTGTATAAATTGACTAAGTACCTGCACAACATATGCAATGTCAGGCCGAGTGATACATAAATATAACAACTTTCATATTAACCTTTGGTAGCCAAAATATCCTCAAGGACGGGATCAGTTTGACTGATGTTCTCCCTTACAGCCCTACTACTTTCTTCTATTGGAGTGTGGGCAGGCTTGCACCCTGTCATTCCAGTCTCACTCAACAGATCAATCACATGCTTTCTCTGGTTAGATGGATTCCTTCTTTGGACCTTGCTACTCCAATGCCAAGGAAGAATTTCATTTCTCCTAGATCTTTCAAAGAAACATCCTTACGTTCACTTATCAGTCAGAGATCATTTCCTGTTATAAGTATATCATCAACATAAACTAGCAAAGCAATGAACTTATCCTTAATCTCTTTAGTAAACAAGGAATAATCATGTTAGATTGCACAAACCCAAACTTACTGATGACCTCAACAAACTTGTGATTCCATTGTCTTGAAGCTTGCTTCAATCCATACAATGGTTTCTCAAGTTTGCAGACTTGATCTTTTTCCTTCTCTAAAATGTTGAAGCCTGGGGGACTGCCATATACACCTTTTCATTCAGATCTCCTTGAAGAAATGCATTAGTGACATCCATTTGAAATAAAAACCAGTTGAAATAGCAGCAAGTGAACAGTACAGCCCGGATTGCAACATGCTTAACTAAGGGTGAAAATGTCTCGCAGTAATTAATGCCTTCCCTTTGTGAATATCCCTTAGCTACTAGTCTACCATTCTACTTCTACATTTGACCTATATTTAATAGCATACACCCATTTGCATCCTGACAGTTTTCCCTTGTGGTGGTTTTACTAACTTCTAGGTCTTATTCAACTCTAATGCTCTTATATCAGAGTTCATTGCTTCTACCCATCTCTTATCTCCCTTAGCATCCTCATATGTCTTAGGAGTATAATCTTTTGAAATAGCATCTAGATATGCCTTATAAATCATGTGAGATCCTATCATATTGGATCAAACCTGACAAAGGATATTTAGCACTATTGGTCATATTAGTTTCTGACATAAAAGGAGATACAAATCATTATGCCAATAGGAGGCTTAGAAACTCTACTGACCTTCTTACCTTTGTCATAGTATGATGATCTGTGATTACTTCTGGAGCAGATTCTTCTGCACCTATGCTTTCCTGTGGATGTTCATCAGGTGGGCTTGCTGGAGGCTGATTTCCATTGTTGTTACTTGGTTGCTTACTTGCTGGCGGCTGATTTCTATTGCTGTTACTAGATTGCAGATAAGGTATAGCCAAATCATCATAGAATATCTGCTTATCATGTGAGGTCAACTCCTCCCTTTCAAGGTCAGTAGCATTAACAGTAAATGGAAATGTGTCCTCGAAGAATATTACATCTCTAGATATAATTAAGTTTTTCAGAATCTAATCTAATAACATGTAACCTTTCTGTGTTATGGAGTATCCCATAAAAACACAAGGCTTGGACCTATGCTTAAATTTGTCTCTCTGTGTAAGAATATTAGCACAACAGAGACAACCAAAAATTCTTAAATGTGAGTAGGAAGGCTTCTTACCAAAGAGGACCTCAAAGGTGTTTTACCATTCAGTACAGGCGTAGGAGTTCTATTTATAAGATATACATCAGTTTTAACACACTCACCCCAAAACTTTATAGGGACATTCGAATGAAACTTCAAGGCTCTTGAAACATCCAGTATGTGCCTATGCTTTTTCTCCACAACACCATTTGTTGTGGAGTACAGGCACATGAGCTCTGATGTACAATCCCTTTAGAAGCTAACAGAGATTTACATTCATGAGAAAAGAATTCAGAAGCATTATCACTTTTGATGATCTTAATTCTAACATCAAACTGATTTTCAGCATAAGAAATAAAGTCACTCAGCATGCTAACAACCTCAGACTTGTTTTTCATTAAGAAAATCCAACACGCTCTAGAACAATCATCAACTAAGGTTAAGAAATATCATACATTATTATAAGTCATCTCTCTATATGGACCCCATAAATCAATATGTATGAGGTCAAAGATGTTCTGGGCATTGTGCTGTCTGTCAGGAAAGTGTGATCTTGTGTGCTTTGCTAGAGGGCATAGAGTACAACATCTAACATAATCATTCAAGGTTAAATGCAATTCATTCATATACTTCAATCTACTAAATGACATATGGCCAAGTCTATAACCATAGAGATACATCATCATATGTTTATTGAAAAATAGTTTCTTTATTAACAAGATTGCAGTAACTAGTAGGCAGCTTCACTGGCAGATTAGAGGGCTCAGTTTGAGTATGTATAAACCGTTCTCTAGCTTAACAATCCCCCTTATCTTGCCAGTCCAGACATCATGTATACACAAGAATCATGTGAAAAGCTTAAATGCATGTTCTCATCAGTAGTTAGCTTAGAGACAGATAGCAGATTCTGTTTGAAGTCTGGCACATATAACACATTTCTCAGACTTAGATCTTTATCAATAACTATAGTACCAGATAGAAAGACTCTGTTGCATGATCCATTTGGCATTTACACTATTAATATTGCAGTTATGATCATCAAAACTAACAAAGAGTTCACTGTTGCAAGCTATATGATAGTTAGCCCCGGTATCTATTATCCAGTTGGATATGGATTTAGAGCATGTACCTGTGGTGTTAATGGTGGCTGAGGTATCAGCAGTAGCATCTTCACGGCTAGCATTCTTTTTGAGCATCTTGAGAATTTGAGAGTACTGTTCATTGGTGAAACCTGGTTGAGCATTCAGATTCTAAGGTACTGGATGAGAATTGTGACATGAGAGCTATAGATGAGTCAGTGTTTGATGCTTGTAGGTTGATTCCCCGTTGAGCCTCCTCATTAATTACCATTGAATAAACCGGATTATGTGATGGCAGAGGTGACATGAGGAGAATCTGAGACCGAATGTTTTGGTAACAGTCGTTCAATCCGATCAAGAACTGCATCATTTCTGCCAGCCGCATAATTCTTTATATTCCTTGGTTACTTAGCTTGTCGGCGATGGTATGATAGAGTCATACTCATCCCAAAGCGGTTTCAACCTATTGTAGTACTCAGAAATAGTCGATGCACCTTATGTGCTTGAGTAAATTTCTCTGAAAAGTCCATCCATCCTAGTACCATTGATCTTGTCAAATCTGAGCTTTAGGTCATCCCAAATCTCTGCTGGGGTCTGATGATATACTATTCTTGATATCAATTCTTCAGAAATTGAACAGTGAATCCAGGTTTTCACTAAAGCATCACAGCGCTTCCATTGAGCAAGAAGTGGAGAATCTGTGTCTGGACACTTGCAAGAATCGTCTACAAACCCGATCTTGTTCTTTGCCTCGAGTGCAATCATCATTCTCATGTTCCAGATCTTGTAATCTCAGAACCTTTTAGGATTCCCGTCGTTAGATCGAGATTTGGTGTGTGAGGGATGAACATACATCGGATTGTTGAATTGCACAACGCCTGCAGTTTCTCTTGTATTCGAGGAATTCTGAGTGTTGTCTTCTGTCGCCATTGATCGATGAGATTGTTCAGCTGAGCTCTGATACCATGAAGAAATCTAAAGTTCGAGCTTCAGTAGCATACCAATTCGCTTAATTGTTTCTTGGAGAAGGAAGTAAATGGGATAATGTTTTATTAATTCATTAAAATCACGGATACAGCTTTTGCTTTTACACGCGGGAATCCCACTATGTATAATACATCAGACTAGTGCTTAAGTATACATATGGCCCATTAATTGATCAGCTCAATAAGTAAACTAAACGATCATAACAACTATATCATCTAAAACTTAGTAATTACCAGCACGGGAGAAAACAGAGCAAACAGAGTAATCTCTAGCTGTGATCAACTCTGTCTAATTATGTATATTTCTCAATAGATACTATATAAAGCACGGTGCGCTTCTCCTTGGATTTTTCTTTTTTTTTTTCAGTAGTCTGTCTTTTATGAAGGTTGAAAAAAATTAAATATAACAGCACCGAGCGATTTCGCTCCGCCAGCAAATCGAAAATCTTAAGAAGACATTGGACCAAATGATATAAGCATTCACATTTATAATCTCCTGAGGACTTTGCCAATCTTCATATAAAGCCGTAAACTGGATATTTCATGGTAATGTTAACCTTGCTATAGCTTTACTTTGAGTATTTCGTAGCTATTTTGTTTGATATCTTCTCAATAAACATGAAACCAAAGCTTGTGCCTGCATAAGTTTATCCTATCATCAACTACGTCGCTCGGTTTATGAAGGATGAGAATTCAGAGCTTTGTCTGCTTCAATATGCAAAAATGTTCTCAAATAGCGACGAGAACTTGACAAAAAAAAACCGTCACAAAATTAGCGACGGAAATATGGACGCAAAACGTTTGAACAAAAGGAAAGCGGTCGCAAAATTTTGACGGAAGTATCGGCGAAAAATATTTTGAGCGACATTTGAGAGGTTCTGTCAAATTTTGATGGATTCACCTGTACGAATGCAAAACATCGTCTTTTTTGTTCGATTTTTCGCACACATTTGCCACATCAAGCATATCACCAAACGGATGAAAATTATATACAGACAACACGTGAATACATTCATACAACAATCACAGATGAGAATAGTCGCAACAATCTCATAAATGTAAAGATCAAACGTCGTTCTTTATCGGAGAACTATATCCATTATGGTAGTACTTGGACCAAAGCATCACACCTCCGTACTTTCCCGAGCCCTTAACCTCAGGCAAAACCTGGGACGTAAGATCGCCCGCGGGTACAAATCCGCTGCACGCAGCCTCAGGAGAAGCCGGCAATCCCAAGAAAATCTCAGCCCCAGGAATCGAATTCCACTGTTCCCATGCTCCCTCGAGGTTGTTCATACCCGACGATACTGACACGGAGGATTATTGTAGAACTGCACCCACACGTAGTCGAAGAGCCTCGTCTGAAGTGCTTTGCCTACGTAATAATCGGGAAAAGGTCACTGAGGGGCGGCGGTTAGGTACACCTTATTCCTGCCGCATTTTCGCCGTAGTTCGACAAATATTTCGCCAAGTCGTCCCAATATAGGCTCGTGCCTCCCTCGATATTGAAGTCTATGTTGTCCAAAACTGCGTCGCCCAAAGGCCTTGAAGGAGCTTTCCCGCCTAATAAGTTGTTCCATAGGTAAGTAGCCACTTGCCTGGCGTCGTCTGGCGAGGATAGGTAGTAACTTCCCGCCCCACCGCCGATGGAGAGCATCACCTGTTATTAGGTTTAGATTTTCTGTTACATCTCGCATCGGATAATTCAACTGATCTTCACATATCACTGATTGGTTTTAGGAATGAGTACTCAATTTCAATGTGTTTCGAGATTTCTATTAATATCCTAGATCGGATAGTTCAACTTGCCCGAATAAATTAATATATCGAAGAAACAACTTCCCCTTTAACCGATTGTGCTTAAGGAAATGCCCATCAAGTTCAATATCTATGGAGATTTCTATTATAACCCACATTGAGAAAGTCAACCCAATACACTCGGTTAATATATCAGACACACAACTTCACTTACATGGTTTTAGGTTGAAGCCTATTATGTGTTTAGAGTTCTATTATATCCAAACATACAATTGGTTTTAGGTTGAAGCCTATTATGTGTTTAGAGTTCTATTATATCGAATAATATTGACCTCGCCCGACTCAACTATTATATCACGACAACTTCGCTTATCACCATTTGGTTTTTATGTCGAAAGCACCAAAGTTCTAATATCGATCGGAACGGTTTCGATCTACGTGCTATCATGCATGTTTCGCTTACCCTCACTTAATTCTTTTGTCCACGTGTTATAAATTCAGTCATGTCACCCGTGGGGATTACATGATAATTCGATTCGCCCAACTCAACATAATATTATTAAGTGGCCATTTTTCCTAAAAGGTTAAGTATAGTATTGTTGTCCCACACCGCTTGTTCCATCTAAATAAAGTGGGAATGTTGTCTATAAATAGGGATTTCACCTTAGTTCTTGCTATCGATGTGCTTGCCACGCCCTTGACTAATTTTGAGGGACCGTCAGTAGTCAAAACTTATAACATAATTATATATATATATATATTAATATGTAAAAAATATTAAAAAATTAATTGGCCGATTAGTAGGCGATTAAGCTACCGATTACTCGGTTTGCCGATTAGTATGCCGATTTGGTGTTTTTCGCCACGGTGCTCTCCGATTAGCGCCTAGGCGCCGTCTAGGCGTACGGCGCCGTCTAGGCGTACGGCGCCTAGGCCGATTTTTACAACACTGCTTCTAATATATGGGTGTTGTTATTACTTGACTCAGCATTGAAAGATCAAACAATACATGTTTCTTAAATTCATATTCAGATAATTCACTAGTATAGAAAGCTTTTTACGAAAAAGACAATATTAATGTTCAGTCATTCCAATGTAGTCACTTTGGTGATGGACAAAACAAAATCAGGGTATCGAACCAATTCCATAGCGGATAAATAAAAAGTTTGCCATCAAATGTGGAGTGAGATATATCCTATTGCAACTCGATCAATGATCTATAATAAAAATGAATTCGAACAACGTTTCAGATTATGAGAACAAATCGTCTCATGAGAAAAATATTATCAGTAATTTCGGTCGTGAAAACAAAAAAATAAAACATAAAAATTTGAAGGGCTATCGTAGAATGTTTGAAGGTGTCGGCGCCGTGTTCCAATAGATGAAATGACCATTTAACATGGTGGGTCAGAGGTGCATTGCTCATGTAAGTATTCAGAAGAATAACTGTCAAACGGGCCGGCAGCTGCTCCGCCCCGCGCCCACCAAAGTTGGGGTGTAAATTTTTAGGCCCGTCAGGGAGCGGGCCTGGGTGGGTAAGCCCGCGCAGGCTGTGGGCTTTGGCGGGGCGGGCCTGCCAAAAAACAAAAATATATAATAATATTAAATAATAGAGTTATGAATCAGTTATATTATTTTCATGTTTTTAAACTATGATTTATACTCAAAAACTTCTTAATAGCGCCGGGAAGCCGCCCAGCCGCCAGCTGCTCGCCCGCTACCCGTCCATCAGCAGCCGAATGCAATCGCCCGTCCATCGCCAGCCGCATGCCCTTCGCTCGCCCGTCGCCAGCCGTCCCTGCCTAGGGCAGCCGCCCGCCGCCTGTTGCCCGCCCGTCGCCCGCTGTCTGCCCGTCACCCGCCCTCGCCATCCGCTCGTCGCTTGCCCCCGTCGCTCGCCCTCGCCACAGTCTTGAGTCTCCCCGTTGTGGGAGCTGTTGGGCTTAGGCCCATGTTTGTGCCTTTGTTATTTATCCCACATCGGATAGAATAATAAGGCATAGGGGTTTCCTATCCTATATAAGGAGGCTATACCCTGAATTATATGCACACCAACACATTAGAAAGTTATTTGTGTTAACAATTAACTCAAGAAAAATTTCCTTTGGGTGAGAGTTTGGGTTAACGGGTAGAATTACTTTCGGGTTGTTGTTGTCGGTTTTGAGTGTAGGCGAGCGTAGAAGAATTGTGTGATTGTAATATTCACATAGTGTATTTTCTGCGGCCTTGTTGTCCGGGTGGTTTTTCCCTCTTCGTTAGGGTTTTCCACGTTAAATCTTTATATTGTTATTTTCTCCTGTTTATATTTCCGTGACGAATCTTGGGCGGAATTTCAGTACGGCCGGATTTCCCAACAGTGTCGTCTCTCCCGACCCTCGGGTCGGGGCCTTTTTCTCCATAGCGGAGCCCTCAGTCCGATGAAGATAAAACCTTGACAAGCGAATGCCAAACGAACGTCAAGAGTATCGTAGATTTAGCTTATTGTTTTTTTTTTTGTTATAATTATTTAGTTCTTGGTCGTAGATAATGAGTTTTGTTTTCTGCCGGTCTTTTTGTCCCTTGTGGACCCTTCTCTCCCAATGCGGAGTGTTGTTCCCCTTGTGGATTGTGTGGTGCTCTTATGTGAGCATTCGTTCTCCCGGTTGACGATGTACCAGTGAGACCCCTTAGCCTATTTAGCCCTGTATCTTTGTTATTAATGCAAGTTATCGTTTCGCAAAAAAAAAAATTGGTACACTAAAAATCAATTCATATATATTACTATCATAATTGACTTATAACTTTATATTATAAAGATTAAAGGGGTCTTTACACATAAATACCCCCTTCGTAAAAAAACTTGTAATTTAGTATCCTGTCAGCATTTTTTATATGTAGGTGTCTAACAGAATAATTTTTTTGCAGATAGGTACTCGATCCGCCGTAGTTACGCCATACAACACATTTGGGTACCATATATTAACGTATTGTGCTACGTAATACATTTAGAAATTGATACGCCGTATTAGCACATTTATGTACGCCCTATTTACACATTAGGTACGCCGTACAAACACATTTAGGTACCATATATTAACGTGTTGTGGTACGCAATACACACACAGGAAGGTACTGTATGAATGAAAAGGCTGGTACAAATTAAATCGGGTACCTATCTGTAAAAATTTCTGACATAGGTGTAAGTTTTTATTCAAATAGGTATTTATTTAGATACCGGAAGAGTCAATATATATTTATTAATAAAATAAATTATAAAATTAGCATATTATTTTAACTATAATTTATTTAACTAAAAGTATAATATCAATAAATAAGAAAATATTTTAGTTTTATTATTATAAGAACTTATCAAATATTCTAAATATAAATTAAATTATTAAATAAAATATAAATAAATGGAAACTAAAATATAATCTATTTTTGTGTTGAAATTTGTGTGTACTCCATAACTAGAGCTTCTCGACTAAGAGCATCTCCAACGGATACTTTATTTTTGTATGAATTTCTTTACTCCAATGGGACATTTCAAGCCAAGAATCCCGTTAAGGCTATGAAATTGTAGAAAATATGAAATTATATTATATAATCGATGTATTTTATAATTCAATACAAGAGTTGAGTTTTAGTTCATGAGTTATTTGATAAATAATCTTTTTTTGTAATACGCAGTAACACCGATTTAACACAATTCGTAAATTTTATATGAACTTAAAGAACGGTTGAAATCGTGTGTTTATTTATTTATCATATACTCTCTCCTTTATTTGCATGTCGTTTTAGCTCTTTAATTTTGTTTCTAATTAGTTGTCATTTTACGGATTTCAAGACAAATATTTAGTATATTTCAAGTTTTACCCTTTTAAATATTGTTAAATGGAATATTAAATAGTCTTAAGCAATTAATTAGGGGTATAGTAGACATTTTATTCTATTTCTTAATATGAGTGCAAACACCTTAAACGACACCTAAAAAAAATCGGAGGGAGTAGATCACATGAAATAACGATGATTTTATTATTAAGTGGAATATATGCTTAGAAAATTAACAAATAAAAGAATTGTGAATTACAAGATTTAAAATTCAACGGATCTAATCTTTTGGGACATAATTTGTGGAATATATGATTTCATGCGCTTACAAAACTACGCTTATGTTTGATAGTTAGCCTTACGTTTGATAGTTAGCCATATGCATTTTGCGTATCCATAATAATCAGATTGATATGGTTATTACATATCATAATTAATCACTAATAAATTATTGTTGTTATTTGGAAGCACAATTAACACGGTACCAGCCATTCCACTCAAGACTCGTCATCAGCAACGACGATATATGCGTTGTAATTCGCTACAAATATAGACTCCCAGCGTGGGGGGCGCTCGCAAAACACATTCCCAAAACCAAAAGTACGATTAGTGTCGGGAACTTTGCTCTACTCTGTTTAGGGTTCTTCGTGCCGTAGAAGTATCTCCATTACGTAGGTAATTTTCTTTCCAATGGCTTTCCTCGATCTAGTGTTGTGATTCATTTTGAATTTCTTGAATGTAACCGACTATCCAAAATTCGGCTTTGTTGCTCTGATGAAAGGGGTTGTAAACTGTACGTTTTTTTTCGTGGAATTCCTCGTATGTGGTACCTCTGATTCGTCATAAGATCGAACTTCTATTCAATGACGGCATTGGCTTTCTTTTTTCAGTAACCCGATTTTCTCTTGAAGTTGACGCATTTGGTGATTGATGTCAGCAAGACGCTAATTGATACTCACGCTGTGTAATTACAGGTTCTAGGTTTTTTTCTCCTTTACCAAATTGGCATTTTGTTTGAATAAATGTCTAGTTTTAGCTCACGCTCTGTGCGCCGTCTGTTGCCACGTTCTTTATTTTTCTACGGATTTCGTTGATCTCCTGTTATGGTAGAGACCGCTTTCGTATTCATACGTCTGCGCTAGTTTTGATTTCCCATATCATTCGATGGTTGCAGTTCAGCAGAAAAAATGAGTCATACTCCGAACAGAAGATTGCACGAGGATGGAGGGAATGGGAGTGGAAGTGGCCATCATGGTCACCCATCTGGGTTAAAGCATCAGCATGAAGATCAAGGAACGAATTACGGTCTTGGGGGAAAGCTTTCTGCTTCTGTCAAGCACGATCACCACGCCCCGCACGACGTCAGCAAGGAAGGTCGAATTCCGAAGATCACGCCTCGTAGCAGCGATTCTCGGGAACCAGACAGGAGAGCGCCGCCTTTGCTCCCAAACATGTTGTTTCGAGTGCCGACATCGAACGATACAGAGCATAGGGATTCGAGAGAAAGTACCAAGGAGAACAAGGTTGAAATTCGAGAAGGCAAGTCTGAATCTAAAGAGGAGTCGGTGCAGGCCGCTAAATCTGAGAAACATGAAGGCAGAGTTGATGATGCAAAAGACACTAAGCTCGAAAGGGAGAGTTTTTCTGAAGTCAAGGGACATGAAAAGCTGGACAAGGATGCTTATGGTGGATCTCAAAGTCAGTGGAATTGGAAAGATCACAAGGAACCATACCGTTCAAAGCAATATTCAGATGCCCCAGCTGCTGGTGGTAAAGTAGAACCTTGGAAGGCACAAGTTCTTGGCGTCCATGGCCCAGCTGAGTCTGCAAAGGAAGGTTCACGTGTTGCTGACAAGGACATTTCTGTAGCTCGTGAGGATGTTGGGGAGAACAAGGTTGACATGAAATTGGAGGACAGATCCAAAGACAAAGATCGAAAGGCAAAAGAGGTTAAGAACTGGTGGGGGGAACGGGCTAAAGACAAAAATGATCGTGGGAGCAGCCTCCAACCAGGTAATAGCAGTACTGATAACAAAGAAGCATCAAAGGAAGAAAAAGTTTCTGAGCACTGGGGGACCGAAAAGAAAGAGCTTACGAAAGATAAGGAGAAGATTAATGAAAAGGAGAAGGATAATGTCAAGAAGGAAGCATGGAATGTATCCGATAAAGATTCTATTCACAAAGACATAGAGATGGTAGATGCTCCTGGTAAAGCTGTTGAAGGGGAAAAATTGACCTTAGAGCCGAAAAAGAGAGATCATGATCCTAAAGGTCTTGAGAGGGAAGCACGAGACAAGAAAAAGGAAAGAGAAGGTGATGTAGAACCTGAGAGACCTGACAAACGTGTTAAGTATCATGAGAAAGAGTCGGATGATGGTAACCTTCATGTTGAAGGAGGTTCAGAACGGGAAAGGGATGCTATAAATAGTGGAACTCAACCGCGTAAAAGAATGCTTCTGCCTAGGGGGAGTCCTCAAGCGGGAAATCGTATCAGGATATCTGCTAATGACAATGAAGGGTATGGTATTCAATTAGTCTCCCGTTCTGTATTGTTATAATGAACCGGTAAGGCCTAACTTTTCCTTTTCTTTCTTGCAGGTCTCAAGGTAATTGGTCGGTTGCTAAACAGGGAGACTTTCACTGATTCCGTTTTTTCCCTCCACGTCCTGCATGGTTGCCTAGTTTGCAGAGTGCTAGAGTTTGTTATCAAAATTATCTGATCTCTCACATTTTATGAACTCTTTTAAATCTGCACTCTGAATAGTAAACTCCAGAACTGTGAGCTGTATGGGCTTTTTGTTGAAGTTCCTGTCTTATAATATTTGGCACTATCCCGTGTTAATCATTAGTGGGCTATGAGTAGTAGCACATACGGATAACTAAGAACATCATATACTTATGTGCTTTGAAACGTGGATAGTTTATCTAATTGGCTGCGCTACATCAATGCTACCTTGTCGACTTTTCTAAAATTTGGCCCAACAGTTTGCTAAGAGATGGAATTCTTGACGAAACTTTTTTTTTAATCATAATATCATCCTGCAAATCCTTTTCCGTGAGGACTTTTTGTCATTTAATGCAAGAGTCGACTGAGTTTAGAATTATATCCATTTGAAAAGTAGTTTTTTTCTTAGTGCACTGTTAGTATGGTGGAATTGCATGATTGTGACATACAGAATGGTATTTTACTGCAGAAACAGCTTGGTTTTTATGTATGAAATGTGTTGCTTAACTATAATATTGTTCTTCAATTCATGCCACCAACTTCGCAGGTAAATCTGATGTGTCCTCTGTTGTCTACAAAGTTGGGGAATGCATGCAGGAGCTCGTGAAATTGTGGAATGAATATAAATCACAAGCTGATAAAGCAAGTGAAGGTTCACAAACTGGTCCTACTTTGGAGATTAGAATACCAGCTGAACATGTCACAGCTACCAATCGTCAAGTATGATATTTTTTCGAGCTGATGTTGGTGTTTCAGAAATCTTCTTCCATAAAAATGTACTAGATACTATTTTCCAATATGATATTATACGTCTTAATATGTTGTTTCATTTTTTTTGAAATGCTTCCCATGTGCAGGTAAGAGGTGGGCAGCTGTGGGGAACAGATATATATACCGTCGATTCAGATTTGGTGGCTGGTGTGTATTGAATGATAACCTATACTAGCTTTTTAACCACGACGATATAAATTAACTGATTTAAGTGCCTGTTGTTTTAGTTCTTATGCATACAGGCTACTGCCGACCAACTGCTTCTACTCCCCCTTCTGCTGCTCAGGAGTTAAAGGCTACTGTCAGGGTCCTACCTTCCCAAGAATGTAAGTTAATACACCATCTTTAGTGATGTATTTCATGGTGTTGAACGGCTCTTAGCAACAGTTCACTAAATAAGAAAGTAAGTGGGAACAATAGAATGTCAATACCTCTATTCCATGCACAAAAATAGTACCGCTAGTCTAAAGAGTCAACTTGGTGAACTTAATCATCAATACATATCTCTGTTTAGTTTTCCTAGATTCGGGTGAAAGGTTCTGAAGTATCCTAGATTCTGAGACATGCTTCCATATAGGCAGTTTTGTTGTTCATTGCGATCTTTATCTATATTATGGCAATATGTGTCTTTTGCTCTTATGTTATTGCATGTCTTTTTGTCAGCTAGCCTCGTGCCTATTATGTTTGCATTCAATCACTTGACTCTCTTCACATACCCTACTTCTCATCAAGCACCTCCGTTGTCCTAATAATTTTCCTTCATTTTGTGACAGCATCTTATACTAGAGTATTCGATCAATTCTAAAATTTCTGTTTTTTTCTGCACATGTTATATTAACAATGTTAATTTATGCTTTAACGTCACCGACCACACAAGGCTACGTCTCTACACTGAGGAATAACGTGCGTTCGCGTGCGTGGGGTGCAGCAAGTGATTGCAGTTATCGTGTCGAACGATGTTGCATTGTGAAGGTTAGCAGTGTGTTTCAAGCATTTACCATCTCCATTTATATTTTCTTGCTTGTATCCCTTTCCTTACTGTTTTTTTCCCTGTGGTTGTGTGTTTCTTGTCATTCACTTGTGTATGGTTAGCCAACATCGCATCCATTTCCATATATGCCCTCCATGGTTTATTTATCTCGTCTTTGTGCATAACATACACGGCTACTGTGTGTCAACTTTTTCTATGTGTCAATGACCGTTCAATGTAATTTTTCCAGAAAGGAGGTGGAATCATTGATCTTGAGCCATGTCTTACACATTCATCTACCATGAAACCTACTTTAGCTCCTGTTGCTGTGGAACGCACTATGACAACAAGGGCTGCAGCTTCGGTATTTTTTCTTTTTATGCTAAGATATTCATTTGCATACTATTGCATACTAGGCCAAGCTAAATGTTTATTCATGCATATAATTTTTAAATTGTATGTCTCAAGTGGACTACTCTGATCTGATACATCTGCTGTCCCTAATATGTAGAACGCACTTCGACAACAAAGATTTGTGCGTGAAGTGACAATTCTGTTCAACTTATGTATGGAACCCTGGTATGTGTTTACCCATATAATCAATATTTCATTTAAAAATCCTTCATTTATCAACAACGAGCTATTTGTGTAATATTCTTTTGTTTTACTAGCTTTCCTTTTGTTGTCCTAGGCTCAAATACAGCATCAGTACCGTTGCTGATAAGGGTCTCAAAAAATCCCTCTTTACATCTGCACGCCTGAAGAAGGGCGAAGTCCTATATGTTGAAACACATTCCCGCAGGTAATTTATAAATAGCTCAAGTAATATGTATAAGCACATTTGCATTTGTATCAGTTGAAAAATATTTAAAAAAACAATATTTTCTGCCCACTTTTCCTTTCTAAACTATGTCTAGATACGAGCTTTGCTTCAACGGTGAGAAGCCAATCAAGGCTGCAACAGCATCTCACGGAGCAGAAAATGGCAGAAGTCAAAATCACAACCATCATCTTCCTAACGGTGAAAAAAATGGCGGGGACGTGGAAAGTGTCACTGTAGTAGATACATTTCGATGGTCTCGTTGTAAGAATCCCCTCCCCAGAAAACTATGCTAACTCTCGGGATTCCACTGCCTAATGATCGTGTAGAGGTAAAAATCCACATGCGTTTTTTTTTTTCTTTATCGACGAATTCGTTACAACTATTAGAGAGCAATGTTTTAATAGATTGGATTTCAGATTTAATCTTGGCTTTCTTTTTTCTTTTTTTCTTTTTTTTTTTGGGTTTTTGATCTCTGAAAATTGGGCAGGTTTTGGAGGAGAACATAGAATGGGATGAGATTGGTTGGTCCCAAACTGGTGTGTGGGTAGCTGGAAAAGTGTATAATCTTGCTCGTGCTCATTTTCTGGCTCCGAATTAAAAATTAAAATGGATCTATGTTTGATAAAAGTATGTCCTTTTATCTATATAATATAATATCATGCAGTGCGACATATGTGTTTTAAGTTAATTTGGTGTTGGATGTTTGTTCGTGAATGCAAAAACTAATGGTTGTACTTATTGCTTGTTAAAGTATGTTATGGTGGTACTTCTTATGAATTTACTTCTTCTGCAATTATTAAGATGTTGTTTAAATTATAATATTAGTTGAATTGTTGAGGAAGTGGATGTTTTGAATAATGATAGTAGTTGAATTTGTTAATATTGATGATATTATATAGATATTCATTAGCTTGAATATAATTGAATTATTTGTATATATCGATTGTTAGAGTTGCATTATAATCACACCAAAATACCGAAATACTTTGTCTACAAATGTTCTAATGAATACTTGATCTAACAAATGTTCTCTTGATAATATTATGGTTGGTTGGAGGGATAGTTAGCTGATCGGGTCATGACATTTCCAAAAAATTAACTTAAAATTCGTAATTGTTGCAGTCTGTATGAACTTGTGAAAGATATATAAACAACCATAATTAATCCATTGAAAGTCGAGTAGTGGATAATTTTCCTTTAATTCATATATAAATGAATTAATTGTAATATAATAACTCCTAAAATATAAAGATAAACTGAGAATATAAAAAAGCAATGTAGTGGATAATTTTCCATTAATTCATTATTATTTTTAATTAACTTTAATTGACGACCAAACTTGTCGGTTTATATCATATCAAGAAAAATTGAGAACATAAAAAGCAATGTAGTGGATAATTTTCCTTTAATTAATTATTAATATTTTTAATTAACTTTAATTGACGACCAAACTTGTCGGTTTATATCAGATCATGACACTTAGGGCTCGTTTGATATCAGTGTTTAGTGATTACATGGGTATAAGTTATTTGTGTATAGCTATACAAGGATTTTGTTGATGTTGTGTTTTAACATATTTGATATGTGTATATTAATTATTTGTGTAATGATATAAATTGTGTTTGATAGATGTGTTTGAGATGTGTATAGGTGTGTATGGATTAGTGATACACACCCCATAACCACCTTAGAGGTGGGTATGGATATACAAGTCCTATAACAAAAAGCCTTGTAATAGACATGTATAGCTATACAAGGCATACATGGCTATACACAGATATCAAACACGACACAACTTATTCATACACATCCTATACACACCCATACACATCCAAACACAGATATCAAACACGACACAACTTATTCATACACATCCTATACACACCCATACACATCCAAACACACATATCAAACGAGCTATTAATAAAGGAGTATCGATACATAAGCAAGCACTGTGAAAAAAAAGTATATGTTAAAAAGAGGGGAAAAAATACAATCTTAGTAATATACATCACATTTTAAGTGTTCCCAAGAGGGAGGAGGGTTTGGAATTTTAAAACTATTCCAATGATTTAAGAAGCCTGAATAAACCAGCAGCTTCCCGAATCCTGGAGAATTCGATGCAGAACGCTTGAACTTCAATGAATATGTCATTAACTGCGACGAAAAATAGAATCAAAATAAAGTTTCGCTGTCTGCCAACCTATAAAGAGTCTTTAGTTCGAAAAATCGTACCGTTAATAATGTCGTTACGTATCAAACTTTGCAAAAAGACGCAAACTAATCTCACGAGTCTGTTCTGCATATATTTATCTTGCTGCGGAGGGCGACATAGAAGAATTTTCAATGTCTTGGACGTCAATAACGATTCATCGATAAATGTTAAATTGGAACGAGGGAAAAGTGATATATATATGTGAACCTTAATGCCCTGGCAAGCACTTATGCAGTTGGAGATGTAAGTGTGCAAGAACTCGGTGGGAAGTTCGATTGTAGTTGTCAGTCTGTTCACAACTTCCATGGAATGAAGGCTCATCTCCATATTTACAAGCACCGTAAAATATCTGTTGTTTTTCGTTTGAAAAACTAAGCAATATGAGTTCAAGGAAATCGATAACAAGCCATGATAAAGAGAAGAAAGTCATACTCTGATATTTCAGGTGAATTGACTAATTTAATGAGAACTTCAACTGCAATCATAGGATTGTTTTCCACTAAATCCTGATCAAAACAAAAAAAAAAAAGAATAGGAAACAATTAGGAACCTAATGTTCCCTTACTCAGGGAAGAACATGAATAACTTACTGGAAGCTTCTTAGGTGTCAGCCCGCAATGATAGACAAGCTTTGGGTCCTTTGCCAACTCCACCAAAACTTCCTGAAGAAAACGAAATGCGTTTTTCCACTACTAAGATGAAGTGAGGTACTTCTCATAAGAAAAAAAAATAAGGAATCATCATCCGCTAAAAATGACATACGGATTTACACTTTGAACAGAAAACTGCACAAGGAGTGGTTACAAGAAACGATCGTTTACCAGTATTTTAGTTTTCCAAAAAAAATAAGATCCATTGTAGGACACAAAATATTTTACTCTGTGACAACATAAACATAAAATGCAAATATTTCTTCAAAGAAATTACTATTGTTGTGAGTAAGAAGCTATTGACGAACTACCGACTAGCAAGCTAAATTATATCAAGGTCCAAGGATCACAAAAGACTCCATTACCTCTTGCTGGGCCGGAACAAGGGAAGCTTTCAAAGCTTTTTCAATCAAGTCTCTGACTGCTGCTCCTCTACTAGTGTCAGCACACATTCCATGGTCCCATAAGAGCTCATGGTTGACATCAGGGTTAAGCCACAACAGCTGTTCAAAACCAAGAGAAAGCTTTTCAGATAAAACATCCATCAATCTGCTAGATTCCAGCACATGTGTTCTTCAAGTGAAGCTGGTTCTGCATATTTTACCTCCCCGTCAAGTACTGGGAGCCTTGGTGGGGAAGGCCTTATCCACTGCGGTCTAAGGCCACCTATTGAAAGAGATGATAGTACCCCAACTAACGACTCATCTCTATTTCCAGATCCAATTTTAGAGGTGACTCCAGGTTGTGCATCAAACCTGAGATAAGACAAAAAACTAAGGACTCTACACTTCTAAGATCACAGGAAAAAAAACCATGGTTGTAATTGTAAAGCACACATGAGGTGAATTTACGGTAGAAGTTACATCATTGTCAAACACACGTGAGATGAAGCTATTGTAGAAGTTACATCTTTCTCAAACACAATTCTTACTCGGGGGAATTACTATCACATTTCTGCGGCACATCAGGATCAGGTATTACATTTTTCACCGAGATATCTTTGAACGAACATCTGAATGGTTCGGACTGATTTTGGAAGCAATACTGTTGCTTCAATTGCTCACGTTGTGGGAATGTCTGCAAGTTTAAAACAATTTAGAGATACAACTATTAAAATGACTAAAAATAAAAATTTAAAGAGGCTTACAGACTAGCAACTAAAAAGGTTTGCAAACATAGGAGCAAAGGTTCGTAGAACAAATTATCTTAACTTACATATGATGAAGGCTCAAAGTTTTTTATGTAAGCTCCCGCAGACTGTTTGAAGAACTGCAAAAAAGAATGCTTTACTGAACAAGACAAGAGGACTATTGATTATAAGGGAAATCATAAAGAGAAACTAATGCAAATGCAATGGTGCAAAGTACCTCTGTGGAAGAGGCTAACAATTGAAGAACAAATGCCCTTTCATAATTCTCAACTCCATCATCAGATGCCACCTGCACTTGACAAATCATTGAACCAAAACTCCATTTGCATGCACATGAAATTGATCACAAATATAGCTATCATATACATATTCTTTAATCAATTAACTTACATCTATAAGTTTCGAGATAAAAGGGTTGGAAGAAGGCTGTTGTGATGAATAAACCTGATGCATCATTGCAAAAGCAATCAAACGCTGTGCTGGGGATAGAATTTTTTCCTGCAGTCACAGAACGGAAAATTCAGGCAAAATCCTGGCGAACTGCATTTCACTGCCACGTTTCGTAAATAAAATACAACTTATATAAGCAAACTACATGCAAAAAATTAGAATTAGAAGGCATGTTACATAGAGCTTCAAATCATTTGCCAATTCTGAAAGAATCAAAATGATGCTTCAACGATCCAAATCATTGAAAGTAAAGTGACTTATCAAGACCCTCAACAAAACTAAACAAAATCGAAGGCAGTCTGGAAAGACCTACAAAATGGAGACGCCATTCTGTAAAATTAACAGCATATGGAACGATAACATAGAAGCAGAAAAAGGAAACGGTAACTAAACCCTCGCCTGCGTATCTGATGTGAGGAAATCGAGCGCCGAGCAGACATGAAAATGAAGGGAGCGGGGAAACGCTGAACTAAACTCCGACAGGATCTCATCGATCGTTCTATCTTCCCCGCCATTAAGCAATCTCAAAAGCTTGCCGGAATCTTCGAACCCTAACATTTTTTACAACGACGTCCGAAGTTGAAAATTTTACACCTTGAAGTCTTAAGCTTGTAACGTTAACAGAGTGACAAAACGACGCCGTTTGGATTAGATAACTATATTTTCTAATTTTGATTGAGGATAAATATAACGACGTCATATAGTATGGTATGGTATTTCCAACTGAAGTTTTATGTAAATAATACTTTTAGTCATAGTCATAACACTGCTAATATCCATATCAGTAAAACCTTTATAAATTTTCTACAAATTAATAACCTCTCTAAAATAATAAAATCTTTCAATCCCGACTTCGATCTTTGTAAAAAATCATCGTATTCGATAAGATAATAAAAATAATAAATCCTTCAAAACATTCTTTTATAAATAGTAGGTCCCATTAGAATTCTAAATTAATAATTCATAACTATTGTAATTAAAAAATTTATGTCAATTTGGTAAAATATGACTTTATTGTTACTAACGTTTTATTAAAATGAAAATTTAATTAGAGTTTATCCTTAGCTTTTTAAATTGCAGACAAGTGTTCCGATATCCATGAATATAATTGTTAATTGTATACAATAAAATGATATTATACATGAATATATTTAAGGATAAATTCCCTATCAGTACCTTTTAACGATTAAACTTCCTCTTAAATGCCCTTGAAATTATTTATTCCTGATCAGTACCCATCTGCGAAATATTTCCTGTTAATACCACAAAAGCCTAAAATGACGATAATAACCCTTCTTCAATGATTTAAAAGACTTTCAGATTCGTCAAAATTGTACCACCACAACAGGTAATTATACTTAATTTTAGAGATATAATTCTACCAATAAAAACGGAAATTATATCAATTGTTCTCTTTATTATACAAAGTTAAATTTAATATTATTATACCAATTGTTATCAGTATTCAACAAATAGTGTTATTATTATTTTATACACGAATTAAGAAATGCAAACTATACCACGAAAGACAAAAATTATACAAATAAAAAGAAATATTATACCAACAAAGTCATTTATTTTACTATTAACTTTCCAGTCAAGGTCGATAATATACCAACTGTCATAGTTATTCTTCTTGAAGAAAAATACCACGAAACATAAAAAGTAAACCAACAGAGAGAAATATTATACCAACAAAGTCATTTGTTATATTATTATTTTCCATCCAATTTCTAAATGTTATACCAATAGAGGCCGACATTATGCCAACAATTTCAGTTATTCTACTCGAACTACTATACCACGAAAGACAAATATTATACCAACGAAAGGAATTATTATACCAATAAAGTCATTTATTATATTATTATTATTTCCATCTATATTCTAACTGGTATACCAATAAACGCCGACATTATACTAATTATTTCGGTTATTCTACTCGAAGTGCAGTATACAACGAAAGGTAGCTATTATACCAACAAAAACAAATATTGTACCAACAAACTCATTTATTATAATTCTATTTTCCATCCAATTTCTAGCTGTTATACCAATAAAGTTGGATATTATGCCCACTGTTATAGTTCTTATACTCGAATTAAAGTATACCACGGAAGACAAATGTTATACCAATAAAAGGAAACATTTTACCAACAAAGAAAGGAATTATATCAATAGTTTAAGCTATATACTCGAACTAAGTATACAACGGAAGACATATATTACACCAATCAAGGAAATATTTACCAACAAAAGCCCACATTATACCAATTTGCATCATTATAGGGAGCAATGCTCCTATAATAGATTACCAATTTTCAATCTCGAAACGTGTAATAAGATCGAAATCTAATGATTCAATCTTTTTATAGGAGAACACTAATGATCGTCGCGCCGAATTTGGGTTTAGGATTTACGGTTTAGGGTTTGGGTGTAATACCACATGATGGAAAACAGAGTAACTTTTATTGTTTATTTAGTAACAGATACTGTACTATTAGTACCACTTTAGATAATCTAGGTAACGCTTCGATTTTATAAAAACAGTTCGATGCCAAAAATTATCGAAACAGATCTGCTACACAAAATACGATATCAATACTTATGAAAAATAAAGTTAACAATCGGTTGTGCTCGATCAGTGTGAAAAATGGGGTTCGATAGTCCGATGTATAAATATGTCTGTTAGTAACATTTTACTGTCAATAAGTAATGTCTTATGACGTTAAAGTAACACTTACGATTTTTACGGTAACATATCAGTATAATTGTGTAATATAAACTGACGTCAAATACCTATTCAAAAATCACTGGGTATTTTATCAAAACATAGTTTTGGTCCCTTTTTCCTAAATTTAAGAAAAATTGGGACCTTAAAACTAAAAACAATTCTGGCAGGGCCTGATTACTAATTTTAAATTCTGATAGGGCCTGACATAAAATTTTCTCTTGATATACTAATAAAATTTCCTACACACAATTTTATAACTATTTAAGGATTTATAATTAAAAACTTAAGTTGATTATTATAATTTCCCGCCCAATTCATCTTTATCCCGCTCAACAGTTGTCCCTAATTATGTTTTACAGTCAAAACCCCAGTTGACATTGCTTCCAATCCCCATTTTATCTTCAACTACAACCGAAATGGATATTGATGAGCACCATTTATGTCTTTGTACATTCAACAGTGATGTGTTTTTGCTGTCCCTCAAGATTCGACACTAAGGAATCTACAACAGCTGCTCTACAGATGGCCCATGCTACAGAATAACCCATCAAACCTTAGATGCGAGATGCCGTCATTGCTCTAAGATTAGTTTACTTAATGACGAAGATGTCGCCAACATGTTTGTCATCCATCAAAGAATGGGAAAGCAGATGATACATCTATTCATCGAAATAGACGCAGGTGCTAGCTCGGGAAGCACCCCTGGACACGTTGCGCTACAGGACGAGGTCCCAGAAGAGTTAGATGGCGAATAGGGGAATGGAAACTAGACAAGCTGCATAACTAGTGTTGGGCAGCTGTTTGTCGATGCAGTCCAATTGCAGAGTAAACTGAAAAGATATTCGATTTCTTGGGGTAAGGATTTCAAGTATGTGAAGAATGAATCAAGGAAAGTAGTTGCATAATGCAGGGTAAATAGCTGTAAGTGGCGAGTATGTGCTTCATACAGAAAGACTGACAACACGTTTGCAATACGTAATTGTAATCTTGAACACAATTGCGCAGTTCAAACTTGTTGTCGAGAGACCATCCGAAAGCTGACAGGTATTGGGTGGCTGAGTTAGCGAAACAGAAATTGCAAAGTGATCCAACTTTATAAACCTTGCAATCTAAAAGCTGACATCCGCGAAGAATACGGAGTTGAGATTCCGTATCGAAGAGCATGGGAAGGTCGAGAGAAAGCCATTCAACAAATCCACGATGGTGATTGTGGGTCGTACGAGAAACTCGGTTGGTACTGTCGTAAAGTGATTGAAACGAATCCAGACAGCTTTGCTTGTTGTGAGATAATCGCAGAGTCGAGAAAATTCCATAGATTATTCCTAAGTTTTGCGGCTTGCGATGTTGGATTTCTTAGAGGATACTAATCAATAGTGTTCTTAGATGGGTTGCACATCAAAAGTAAATACAAGGGTACACTGCTTAGTGCTACATCAAAGGACGCAAACGATGGGTTGTTCACCGTAGCATATGCAGTTGTTGATAATGAGAGCGATGACAATTGGGAATGGTTTTGCAGAAAACTACGCGAGTTTTTAGCTATCATGGGAACAATGATTTCACGCGGTTTACATTCTTCTCAGACCTTCATAATGGTCTCTTAAACGGTGTGCCGCTCGTTTTCCCTGAAAGTAATCATGCTTAATGTCTGCGGCACTTAATCGACAATTTTAAGACGAATGTCGTGACTAAGCACTCGCTAAAGACACAGAGAAGCGGAAGTCAGTGTTTAAAGCAGCTGCGTATGCCCCGATGCGACAAGATTTCTCACAAATGTCAATCAAATTTTGGAGAAATTCAAGGAGCACGACGCCATATTCATTAATAACTCCAAACCCGATCATTGGGCTAACTCATTCTTCCCAGGCATGCCTTGGGGTGTTATGAACAATAGTGTTGCTGAGTCGTGGAATCATTGGGTAAAATCGGCCAGATTCTTGCCCGTGCTCGGGTTGGTGGATGAAATCCGCAGAAATATGATGGTGACGATGAGCACAAGAAGGGAGGAGGCAGTTAAAATGAATGGAACTATATGTGTGAATCAAGAGAAGCAGCTCAGTAAGAAGATGAACGGGTCGGGAAGGTTACGTGTTGAGCAGTCATGCGGATGCATCTTCGAAGTAGCTAATGAAGGAAGTACATATGCTGTGGACTTGAGCGGACGGACATGCTCTTGCAGATGGTACCAAATTGAGGGTATTCCTTGTAAGCATGTCTGTGCATGCATCAACACGTTACAACTATCGCCCTACGAGTTTTGCGATGCATTATACGGTGTTGAAAATATAAAGAGGCATACATGCATGTCTTGTATCCAATTCCTACGCACGAAATGGATAAAGATCCAGTAAGTGAGACAATCAATTCCCTGGATGTTCGCCGTCCGCCGGGTCGTAGAAGGACAATCAGAATTCCATCATAGGTTGATGTTAGTAGGGCAGTAAAGTGTGGCCGATGTTCAAGGCTGGGACACAATCGTAGATCCTGCAAAGAGCCCGTGTGAAAGTAAAGTAGGCCTCCCACAAATACAACACACATGCTGGTATATTTTGCTGGTTGTTTTTGGATCTTCTGCACATATTTTGGCATAATGTGGGTATATTTTGCTGATTGTTTTGGAATGTCATGTTGTTATTTTGATGTATTGCTTAGTGCAAAGTAAACTTTGATGGTATGATATCTAAGCATGTTGGTATATCAATCATCAGAAGTTCTTCTATCTGTTGGTATAATAAACATGTTAGTTGGATTGCTAAGTATTGGTACGATAAACGAAATAGTTTGTACAACTAATCTCTTTGTTGGTATAAAACTGTAAAAAATCGACAGTATTATTTGGTATAATGTGTGCATCTGTTAGTATAATTGAATCGTCTACTGGTAAATTTATGGCCAAAGTTTAATTGGTGCTATAATAAACATCTTAGTTGGTGTCATTCTGTTGCTAAAATATTGGTACGAGTCTGGAAATATTTGGTACAATTAAGCTCATTGTTGGTATCAAACTGTAAAATAATCTACAAAATTTTTGGGTATAATATGTGCAATAGTTAGTATAATCAAATCATTTATTGGTAAATTTATGGGCAAATTAGAATTGGTGGTATAATAAACATGTCGGTTGGTATAATTGTGTGCTGAAATATTGGTACGATACTCGAAATAGTTGGTACAATTAAGCTCTTTGTTGGTAACGAATTAAACTAATCATTCAATATTTCTCGGTATAATGTGCGAAAGTGTTAGTATAATTGGATCAGTTACTGATAAATTTATGGGCAAATTAGAACTGGTTCGTATAATAAACATGTTGGTTGATATAATTGTGTTGCTGAAATATTGGTAAGATACTCGAAATAGTTGGTACAATTAACCTCTTTGTTGGTATAAAATTATAAACTGATCATTCAAATTTCTTGGTATAATGTGGGAAACTGTTAGTATAATCGGATCCTTTACTGGTAAATTTATGAGCAAATTTGAATTGGTGGCACAATAAACATGTTAGTTGGTATAATTCGATCATTGAAATGTTGGTACGGTACTCGAAATAGTTGGTGCAATTAAGATCTTTGTTGGTATAATGAAATTTTTTTAGGTATAATTGTTTGGGGATTTTTGTTGGCGAAATTTCGGGTTTTGATGGTATAATTTTCGTCTGTGCGGGTATAATGTGGGATGATCGGCTGGCATAATAAATTTATATATATATATATTATTTCTTAGTATAATTTTAAGAGCTACCGGTATAATACTCTTAAATTTAACTGGTATCATAATGTCCGCTTTTGGTATAATAAACTAGTAGAATCATGTATTTCTCAATATATTTTGTTGGTACAATAATAGCGTCTGATGGTACAATAATATGAAAATTTAACTAGGTAAAATAATGTACGCTTTGGTATAATAAATATGTCTACTAGCAGAATCATGTATATCTTTACTCGTATTATAACATAATTGGTTGGTATAATAATAGCTTTTGATGGTACAATAATTGAAAGTTTAGCTAGGTATAATAATGTCTGCTGTTGGTAAAATAATTATATCTACTAGTAGAATTATGTATTTCTTTAGTGGTATGATAACATTCTTGGTTGGTAAATAATCGCGTCTAATGGGACAATAGTATGAAAATATAACTACACATAATAATGTTCGTTGTTGGTATAATAAATATGTTTACTAGTACAATCATGTATTTCTGATATAATAATGGCATCTGATAGTACAATAATAGGAAAATTTAACTAGGCACAATAACGTCCGCTGTTGGTATAATACATATGTCTACTAGTAGAATAGAATCATGTATTTCTTTAGTGGTAGGTTGGTATAATAATCGCGTTTGATCGTACAATAATATGAAAATTGTTTTTTCAATTTTAAAGAAAAATTATTTTCGTCATTTCAAGGTTTGGGTATAAATAGGAAACTAGATGGGTACTGATAAGGAATAAATAATTTCAGGGGTATTTAAGAGGAAATTTAATCTTTAAAAGGTACTGATATATAATTTACCTTATATTTAATTAGGTACGAACAAATTGATTGATGGTTGAATATAAACAATGAAACATATATAAATACTAAATAAAGTGAATTTTAAAAGTTTCTATTTTAGTTACTAAAATATTGATTTTTATCGATATATTTTTTTTTTTGGTATGAAAAAATTCATTACCACAACATAAGGTTTTTTACATTGCACCTACCATTCATTTCGCATACAGAACATAGCTAGATTAACTCATGATCAATTCTGCTAACAAATAGCTTGTCTTGAGATGATCTTGTTTTGATGCACAGTCCTCGCAATCGCCACTTGACTTCATTTACAGCTCTCCTCGCAATTAGCAGGGGTTGTAGCTTGTTGCAGGGCATCTCCTCATGAACTCTTCTATTGCGCTCTCTCCAAATGTAATATACCGCTGCTATATAACACGCTGCCATAAATCTGAACCGAAGAGCTTTCTTCTTTGCCATCCCCTGAAGCCACTCTTTCCAATCAGTCCTCTGCCGTGGACATTGATCTTGCATCCATGATGAAATCTTCAAGATAACCTGCTTGCTATACTCACATTCAAAAAATAAATGGGGTTGGGATTCTGTTGCAGTCCCACAGAGCCTGCACCGAGGGTCCCGAACTGGTATGTTCCATTCCAGCAATCTATCAAAGGTCATCATCTTCCCCCACATAGCCATCCACCCTATAAAACTATGTTTTGGAACATTAATCTTATTCCATACAGCTGCTGTATAAGGCCACGCCTCTTTTTTCCCTTGCAGCCAGAAGTAGCCAGAAGATGTGGTGTATATTCCTGAGGCATTCCCTTTCCATTTGCCCTCACTATAACCATCACAGAATAAGCCTTTGAGCTTGTTAAGTTTTCTCCAGAACCAGCAGCAGTCAGCCGGAGCTTTGTGACTCCAAAAATCCCCATTTTTCAAGTACACTCCGTTCATCCATCTAACCCATAGTCTGTCAGCTTTGGAAGCTAGATCCCAAACTTGATTCCCCACTAAGGCATTGTTCCAGCGTTCACAGTTTTTCAAACCCAGCCCTCCATCCTTCTTAGATCGGCAAACTGTCTCCCAGCTAATCATAGCTGTGCATCTATTCCCAATGCTTCCATTCCATAAGTACTCACGGCATAATTGATCAATTTTCTGGACCACAGATTTGGGCAACAAGAAAACTCCCCCCCAGAACCCATGGCAAGCAAGCAGAACGGAATTAATTAAACAGCTTCTTCCTGCATATGATAAATGTCTTGAAGCCCATTGCTTGATTCTACCCGTAATCTTATCCACAAGACTTTGACATGTAGCTTTTGACCACTTAGTGGGAGTTATGGGAACTCCAAGATATCTCATAGGGAAATTAGCCAGCTGAAATCCAGATATAGCCTGTAACTCTTCTTTAGCCTTTACTGATAAACCAGCACAATATAGATTAGATTTTACCTAAATTGGCATGTAATCCTGAGACCTTAGAAAAATGTTGCAGCCCACTTTGTATCACAGCTACTGCCTTAGCAGTTCCTTTGCAGAAAATCAACAGATCATCAGCAAAACATAGATTAATCAATCTGAGGTTTTTGCACATGGGATGGAATCTGAATTTTTTATGATATGAGTTAGCTTGCAGTTTCCGGGAAAGATATTCCATGATAATGACAAATAGCAGGGGAGACATAGGGTCTCCCTGTCTAAGTCCTCTTCTGCCTGCAATTCTATGACCCCTTTGCCCATTCATACTGATGGTGAAATAGGTAGAAGTCACACATTCCATGATCCACCTGATGAATTTTGGAGGGAACTTAAGCATCTCAAGCCAGCTTTGTAAGAACTCCCAAGAAATCATGTCATATGCTTTCCTAAGATCGACTTTCATGAGGCATCTAGGAGATGCATTTCTCCTATTATATAATCTCAACAAATCTTGGCTTATCAGAATATTATGCACAAGAGATCGCCCGGAGACAAATGCTCCTTGATTCTCATTGATAATCTTAGGCAGAATAGGTTTGATCCTTCCACATATCAGTTTAGAAATGCACTTGTAGATTGTATTACAACACGCAATAGGTCTGAAGTCAGCCGCTCGAATAGGATTTTCAATCTTAGGAATTAATGTAATGGTCGTACCATTAATTTCCTTTAGCATTCTGCCTCTTGCAAAAAATTCTTTAACTGCCTCGATAACATCTGGTCCAACCTCCTCCCATGCTTCCTTGAAGAATCCACTTCCATATCCATCTGGACCGGGGGCAGAATCTTCATGAATAGCCCACATGGCTTCCTTAATTTCCCCATCAGAAAAACCCTGAATAAGCTGAAGCTGATCCCCTGTGCTGAGTACAGGTCCTTGTGTGGTTACACTGCCATCCAGCGCTGCGTGGTGCTCTGATTCTACCCCAAAAATGCCTCGGTAGTACTCAGTGAAATGCTCCAACAATTCATCCTGCTCAGTAATAACAGAATTGTTGTCATTTGTAATGGCTGAGATACGATTCCTATATCTTCTTTGTTTGATGAGAGAGTGGAAAAAAGCTGTATTGGAATCCCCTTGTAGCAACCATTTAGCTTTGGCTTTCTGCTGCAGAAACTTCTGTGAAGCTACAGACAAATTCAGATATTCTGTCTGTAAATTCTGTTCCTCTTTTATCAGTAGAGTATTGAGCGGGTCATTATGCAGTTTTCCTTGAGCCAATTTGAGTGCCTCTCTGGCTCTAGCAGCCCTCTGAATGATATCGGCAAATAATTCTGAGTTGAGTTGCCTTAGTGGTTGCCTGCACTGCTTCAGTTTCTGCACAAGTCTCCATTCTTTTGTACCTCCTTTATCCAGATGCCAGTTCTGTTGTATAGTTTTCTTAAACAAGGATGTGGTAGTCCACATATTGAAGAACCTAAAATAATGCTGTGATTTGACTTTTAACACAGAATCCCTTAGAATGACTGGTGAGTGATCAGAGATCCCTTCCTCCAAGAACCATGCCTCACAGTCCTGAAATTGTTGCCCCCATTGTGTATTTACAAAAGCCCAATCCAGTTTGCTCCACACCCTTGACTCATCAGCTTGATTGTTATTCCATGTGAACCTGCATCCTTTCCTTCTCATTTCCAGTAGTCCGCACCCTTTGATACAATCAGCAAATTTTATAGCATCTGACAAGTTGAGAGCATTTCCTCCAACTTTGTCATCCTCACACATAATTGCGTTGAAGTCTCCCCAGACTAACCAAGCTCTCTGAGTTGATTGAGCCAATGCTTCTAACTCTCTCCATAAGCTTTCTCTCTGGTACCCCTGGTTATGTGCATAAACACATGTCATCATCACTACTTCTCCAGCCTGCAGACAGACCTGAAGATGTATCAGTTGATCTGTTTTCAGCAGAACAGATATCTGGATTCCATGTTCCCAGCAAACCACTATCCTTCCATTAGGAGGAGACCAATCAACAAAGGCGGAATGGAGGTAATGAGAAGGACAGGGAGGAATTGGAGGAAGGAGGCCAAATGAGTACAGAATCTGGCAGAGCTGAGGGATCACAAGCTCATAGGAGAGTGTTATTTGGGGATACAAATAATGGTACTAAGCTTCCACCTATACGGCAGGGGGTTTTCCCCAATGGATAGGATCGGGCTGTGGAATGTTAGGGGGCTAAATGCCCCAAATAAGCAGACAGAAGTTGGTCTGTTCTGCAAGATGCAAAAACTGAAAATAATATGCTTAGTTGAAACTAAGCTTAAGAGGAATAAAATGGACATGATTATTAATAAAATGTTTAGAGGGTGGTCTTTTTGCCATAATCTTGATCGATATATTGATATCTCTCTAAATTAATAAAATTTAACGTCCGAATGTTATTAATTTAGAGAGGTTTTATTTTATATATTTATGAAAAATATGAGTTGTTTATGTAAGATAAATTAGAATATTATAAACAAATTGCAATGCTAACATCCGAATTTCGATTTTTAACGTAATAAATATTAAGTAAAAACGTCGCGTATTCCTGTAATTTAATCTTCGAATTTTAATAAGCCCATCAAACCGTCGCTGCGACAGCGTTCTTCCGTATTTAGAATAGTGTTCGTTGGAGACTCAACTCTGCAACAAAAGCCACCGAAGAAGATGAAGAAGCAGAGATGGAGGAAGGTGAAATCAATGGAAACGGCGAGGGAAAAAACCCTCAGATTATCGACAATTAGAGGTTTGAATACGTAGTTGAAATGGGATTTATCGTCATCTAGGATGTGCTTATGGTTAACATAAGAAGCAGAATGGGGATTGAAAGAAGGTATCATCGAAGTTCAATTTCATCCCAGTTTTTCTTTTATTTCGAAATTTCATTACATTTGTTGCATTGAACTTCTTATTTTAGATGAATTGTTGTTGGCTTGGGTTGGGTCCCTTCAAGCAATCGAGCTTGCTTCTAATTTCACATCTCTTTGTCACCTAAGCCTGATTTTGACTTTTGATAGGTAATAAACAATAGAAGAGAAGATATGTCAATGCAATTCTGTCGGTAAGATCAATCTCTAACCAGCTCCTTGTTTTCACAGTTTCTTGGGATTTATGCCTACAATGTCCATCAGTTATATCAAATCGAGGAAGGAAGCTTCCCAAAGACTTTTCCAGGGTTTGACTTCTGACTTTATCTAGCTCGCTTATCCGTGTTGGGATTGTTGACTTCAACCAGGCAATGTGATTATCTTAAAAGACAACCAGTGATTTGCTGTCCTATCCTTACACCAATTCCATCTATAAATTGCATATCCATTGCATTGATCTATAAAAAAAATGGCGCCTTCTTCATCCCTACCACTCTTCCTCCTCTCCATATTTATGCTGCTATCTCCACTCTCAAATGCCCAAACCCCTCCCAAGTCATTCGCCTTCCCAATCACGAAAGACGACTCAACCAATCAGTACTTCACGCCCATCACCATAGGAGGCTCAAACTCCACCACAACCTTCAACGCAGTGATCGACTTGGGCGGGAAATTCCTGTGGTTCAACTCGATCGACTACTTCAATTCAGCCTCGAACTACCGCCCGATCCTATGCGGGACCCGCGAGTGCAGGATCGCAAATGGGGTCGGCTGCGTCTTCTGCTTCAACTCCCCGCCCGTCCCGGGCTGCACCAACAACACGTGCTCGGACTACGCACTAAACCCCTTCACGGGCACTCAAGGGTACAGCGGGCTGGGCCAAGATTCCCTCCACCTGTCGTCGTCCTCGGGCAGGGACGGGGCCCGCCAGTACGTTTCGGGCAGCTTCCCGTTCCAATTCTCCGACCCCGTCCTGAGGGAGGGCCTCAACCGCTTCTCCGCCGGGCTGGTCGGGCTGGGCAGGACGAGGATTTCTCTGCCCGCCCAGCTGAGCTCTTCTTTCAAGATTCCTAACAAGTTCGCCCTTTGCCTGCCTTCCTCTAACAGCGTGGGGAGCCTGGCGATCGGAGACTCGGGAATTTCTCTGGAAATGACGAAAACGCCCCTCGTGAGGAACCCGGCGAGCACCTTCGGGAACGAGGTGATAGGGAACTTCTCGGTGGAGTACTTTGTGGACCTTCGGGAGATTAGGGTTGGCGGAAAAGCGCTTCCCTTGAATAAGACTCTGCTTTCGATCGATAGGGAGAGTGGGGCGGGCGGGACTAGCCTTAGGACGGTTAGGGCTTACACGACCCTTCATAGGTCGATCTACCGAGCCCTAGTCGACGAGTTCGTTGGAGCCATGGCGGCTAAGAAGGCTCGAAGGGTTGCAGCCGTGGGTCCGTTCGGGGCTTGCTTCGACTCGAGGACGGTGGGCCCTACTACAGTGCCCGAGATTGATTTCGGATTCCCGGGAAAGAACGTTGTGTGGAAGTTTTACGGGTCGAACACTGTGGTTAGGGTTGGTAATGGGGATATGATTTGCCTTGCGTTCGTCGAGGGGTCGCCTAACTTGACGGGCCCCACGACGGCGGTGGTCGTCGGGGGATATCAGATGGAAAATTATTTGCTCGAGTTCGACGTGGGTTCGTCGAGGCTCGGGATTAGCGCTTCGCTGTCGACCGTGGGGACGAGCTGTTCCGAGTTTAAGGCTTCTTAGGGTTATTGGAGATTTTCTTCATGTTAAGTATGTGCAAGTAATAAATCTTGAATTGCTTTGGGTTCATATGTTGTAACCGCTGGTATTTGGGGACTGATTTGAATAAATTGAAATTGATGTGTGCATGTATTATATTATGTGAAGTTTGTGCCATCGCATAATCCCCGTATTTTACTACTTATCCAACTTCAATAGACATTTTGAGTCATTTTCGTATAAATTCGTAGGGAAAGAAAATGGGAGAGAAAACGGTTTTCGTTAAATTTTTCCTTCGTTAGTGAGAAAACTAGTTTTCTTTCCCCAGTTTAAAATATAAAACTCAAGCAAAATTTTCTTTTTTTTTTTTCACATCTATTTCTTTAATCAACCAAACATAAAAACTTCATTTTCCCTTTCATTTGCTTTTATCTACTAATTTCACAAACCAAACACAACTAAACATATACATATATATACTAGTTTGTTACCCGTGGTCAGGCCCGGCTATTGGGTAAAGCCGTTAAAGCATGGGCTTTAGGCCCCAAAACTTTTTAGGGCCCCATCATTTAATTTTGCAGTATTATGTGTGTGGCCCGATTTTTCATCTTTTGTCTCTTTCCAATAGTCTTTTCAATTCAACTTCCTTACTTTCTTTTTTTGTGCCTCTTAATAAATCATCCTTGTGACATTGTCCCGCTTTGCTAAATAGTAAATATCCAACGGCCTCAATCCATCTAAAAACAAAGCTCCATTGAAGCTCGAATGCAAACAACTGACGCTCTAACAACTGACCTCTTCTTCTTGATATCTTTCGAATTTCAGATAAATTTCAGAAGCTCAACAAAATAATTCAGCCAGTGAAATGTGTATGGATGTTGCTATTGAACAATTAGATGGGCTTATTCGTTTTCTTCAAAGATATAGAGAGAATGGATTAGAGGATGCTATAACTATTATCAAAGAAATTTGTTTATAGATGAGTATAGAACCTAGATTTAATGAGAAACGTATCATCCATAGGTATAAACGATACGATGAAAATGTTCAGAATGAAACTATTAGAACTGGAGTCTTTTAGAAGTGATTTTTTTATTTATATATGAGATCAAGCTATTATTTCGCTTCGAAGTAGATTTGATCAATTTAAAAGTTTTGAAAATATTTTTGGCTTTAACTTTAGTATGGAAAAATCAAAATCAATCGATGATAAAAAATATAGAAGAAAGCTGTTTAAAACTTGAACATGTGCTAACACATGAGAGTAGTAATGGACAAGATTTATTTCAAGAACTAAAATATTTAAAGAATATATGCAAAGTTTAACAAACCAATTGAAATATTAAATTATGTTAAAAAGCTACATTTTTTCCTAATGTATATATTGCATATAGGATTATGTTGATGATTCTGGTTACTCTTGCTTCAGCAGAAAGAAGTTTTTCCAAATTAAAAATAATAAAAAAACTACTTAAGATCAACAATGTCACAAGAAAGATTAAATAGATTAGCTATTTTATCAATATAAAATGAGTTGGCGGAGAAGATTGATTATGAGAATTTTATAAAAGAATTTGCATCAAGAAAAGCTAGAAGAATAAATTTCTTGTAATTGCTTCTTTTAAGTTTTTGACTAAAAAATTATTCAAACTGCTAATTTCAAATTTTGTAGTTGTCGGTCCCAATCCCGGATAAAGGAGAAGGGTTGTGTGATACTGACACCTAAAAAATTTTATTCATAAAAGTTTTTTCAATCAAAAAAGGTCCCGCCGAAAATTTTTACTTTAGGCCTCATATTATGATGAGACGGCCATGCCCGTGGTTGCACGGGCCAATGAATAAAATACGTTCATAAAATTTGGTGAACTGATACCACTCTGGTAGTGGATATGTATTAAAATTTCGTAAAAAAAAACTGGACACACGTAGTGAACATTAATAACTTTTTTAATTAATAAATAAAAGTACATGTGGCACATTTATAGACCACCTGCATTTCTATAATATGTTTTTGTGTATGTTGTGTCATATTATCTTTGTTGACATAATCCCAGTATGCGCTTCCATGTAATCACTTGTTTAATATTGATTTGAATAAAATAAATGGTTGATTACGAAGCACTTACGTAATAGTTACATTGAAAAGAGAAAAAAAACCAGCTAGTTGGGACTTGGGAGAGATAAAAGATAGATATATAATGGAAAATACAATTAAAATTAAGATTTTAGTCCGGCGAGGGGATGCATCTCAATTTCCCAAGATGTGTAAGGTCAGCGTCTTCTGATTCCTGTCTCCACAATAACTCCTCAAACGTACTAAAATCTCTTTAAAATGTCATACAATTTATTTTATCTTATTTCATTTGTCTTTTTCAGGGTTGCAAGAAATTAGATAACAATACATATATAAAATAAATGAACTACTGAGGAAACTTTCATTTGGAAGTTATTGAGGCGAGGCTGGACAAGCTGTACTTGGATTCAACAGTTTTAAGCTATTCTTGGAAAAGAGATAAATAGACAATCAAATTTGATTATCTTTCTTTCACTGTCTTTCTTATTACTTCGTCACTGTACATTTCCCTGGCTAAACTAAAACTGGCAATATGAAATGATACAGGGAATAGATTTCAAGCAAAGCCCTTTTCTTTTCTTGTTAAAAGTCCATATCTTTCTAGGGTTTCCGCAAAATATCAAAATATTATTGTAGAAGATATTATTACATGGCATATAGTTTTACTGCTTGCATAGAATTAGTATCTTACACATATTATGCAAAAGGGTACTTCTTTTGTTTGATTATTTGTTTTTCCCTTCCAAAAATACTATATATATATATATATATATATATATATATATATATATATATATATATATATTGTTTTCAAGTGCATAGAGCGACTACGATATTTAATAGTTAAGGTCGAATTGAATAACCATAAAAAAAAAAAGAAATGAAGTGTTGGACATTCTTAGACCTCTATCTCCTAGAGAGTTCATGTTCATATCATATATGATGTTATTTATCATCACATTTTCTTGAAAGAAAGCAGATGATGTATATAAGGTAGGTACGCGTCACTAATATATATACATTATTATTGTTGTCTGATAGAGACCTGCCGTAATTACATTTTAGTGAAATGTTCTTATCGTCATCGATTTTAAGCTATAGCTGGTTTCTTGGAGTTGTGTGTGGCATTGTGAATTGAACCAAATTAGTGAAAGAAAGATATAAAATCTATCTTGAGAATATTATTATTCATTGTGCGAGAAATACGAATGTTTATGTAATAGTAAGAAGGTATCTTGTACGCAAAATCCAACAATAAAATCTAGTGACTGAGTTCAATCTCTCTTCTTGTCTTTTATGCAGTAGAGCAACAGTTCACTTAACGTCGAAAAAAAATAACACAAATCTTTTCTCCACTTAATTAATGTCTTCTCTTAACCCTTTTATGGAATGCACACACACACACACACACTTAGCCGGTAATAAGAGAGATTAAAACAAAGGTACTAAAACTTTAAAGGAAGAGTTTTTTGCTCTAAGTTTGCCCTTAATTTCAAGAAGATATGAAACCCTAATACTGAGTTATAACCTAAAGCAGTGAGTGTGTGTGTTCGTTCACAGAAACATATAATCACTTACCGAGATTATGGAGAAGAAAGAGCGATGGCTTGAAAATTTATAACACATAGCAAATGATTGTTGGGAGGAACGAAGCCTGGTCCGAGACATCAAATGATTTCCAAGAATCAAAGAGTCCCATATGAACATATTATATCTATATATATGTATATATATGTATATATTAATGATCTCGAGCCAGACAACGCCCCTCTCAACATATTCACGCTTGGAATATAGAATAAAGAAGAGACTAAGAAAGATAACATACTAGACCTCATCTTTTCGTGGATTATTAGTTGAGGGGAATGAAGCCTGGTCCGAAGCATTATCATAGTTTTGAAAGTTCTTTTTATGACAGCAAAGCTAATGATCATATGATCATTAACGAGCTTCTCTCTCTCTCTCTACGAAGCAGCCTCGAGCCAGCCAACATTCCCCTCAACTTTGATGACGATGCACATCTCTCTCTCTCTCTCTCTCTCTCTCTCCATGAGAAGAAAAGCTCTGGTTTGAGTCTTTATAAAGGAGACATGACTAACTAGATGGGGAATTTAGGTTTTCTTTTTTCCTTTAAACGAGAGTGTGGCTTTGCATTTAATCATTCAGGGACACCCAAACGACTTATAAAACCGTCTGACGGCAACTTAAATTAAATAAAACTTTCTTGCTTTTATATGATTCAAACGTCGATCCTTAAATTAATATCTGAAAATGGGGATTTATGGTTCTTTCTTGAATCCATGCACTGCGAAAACAACGTCAAGACATGTCCTAAATCTAGGGCTGGCATTTGGCAATATATCTAATCTATGCATGTTATTACAGCAATACAGCGTTGGTTATTTTACAGCTATTTTGGTAGGCATGAGATCACTAAAAGAGCTTTGCTTTATTATATCGTAGTATTATTATTCATTTCCTAGGGCTTTAGCTCTCTATATTATGACTTCAAGGCTCCTCAACGCAGTTACTACAGTACTTTGTTGTTTCCAGTCAACTGGGCAAAAGCCCTTCTTAAGTTACAACGGTCAAAAAACACAAACACACAGAACGAGACAAAGATGGACACTTTACACGAGGCACAGAAAGGCTGATACAGACGATACGACGACACTCACATATATATATATATATATATATATAATATGTAATAAATGCAATTTTTTCCTTACTGAATAATGTGTTGTTTTCTTCCATCATTACCTTATTATTATTTCTACCTTCCTCTCCTACACCTACTTTTACAGCTCTCCTCTGCGTACCTGTCTATAATTCAATGCTCCTCTTCGACATATGCTGTGTTTTTTTATTTTGTTATGGGAACAAGCAACACTTTTTTTTTGTCTTTAATAACTATTTGGAAAACTGTATTTTCTTTCTATCAACTCATTGAGCATTTATCGAGTTGGATGCCTCGAGATAAAAAATTTAGTTTAATATACTGTTAATCTCGCCTCTAATAATGTTAACCAAAAAATAGCATTTCTATATTATTTAACTAAGAAACATTTGATCATTGTTAAGCATTTTGTATCATTATAATAAAGTTACGACACCGAATTAACTAGTGCTATCGTTTACACAGCTTGAACTTTCGAATGGTTAAATTGAGTCAAAACCATATTTGTGGTAATATTTATTACATTTTCTTGCTAGTTATATATTTATAGAAACGAGTCGACCCATCCAAAATAAAACTTACTCGTACTGCTCGTTCGAAACCAATTTCAAATACGCCATAAATATCATCAACATGTCCAAATAATCAGCTTTACACATTATTTTATGGGCAGCTGCAAGATAATACGTTGTAATAGTCTTCCCCCGAGAAATACGGTCACGATCTGCACCGTTGAAAAAATTATATGGACGTTTGAGATGCTTCCATATCAGCGAAAATCATAGGATCAGTAAAAGGGTACAAATATAATTTAGAGCCCCCGCATGACCAGGAAAACATAATAATATATATATATATATAATATATATATACCCAAAATAAAAATCATCAATTAATATCTGACGTCATCGATTGATTTAATGTGGTCACATGCCCAAGCTGTATTAGAATAATTTAAACAAGAAAGAATATTATGTTTGAAGTTAATAACTTTTTTTGGAATGTCGGATAATCATGTTTGAGTAATAGACGAAACTTGTTTTATCGCCTATGAGAAGGATTCGATTTCTAGCCGGACAAATACCCCTATGGGGTGTTTGTTTCAGGTGGTCTAACATTACGGTGATACGCACATCACGGTGATGTGGGTATCACCGGAATGTGGATAAAGGTGATATGTCATCAGTGTGTTTGTTTTAAGGTGATATTTCATTTTGCAGATCAACGTGCTATTGAAGTATTCAGTTTGTTTAATCACTGTGATGTGTAGGTGACGTTGTATAATGTCATATTTGACCCTATAAATATGATTTAAATAATGTGTTAAATTTTCTAGGTGATATTTTATGTGATAATCATTAATATATTAAAATATACATTTCATTTATAAGCAAAGCATTATTTATATTTGGCTTTAAATCATAAAACTCCCCAGTAGTTTAAAAACTAATCACCAAACCCCCAGGTATTTAGAAACATCATATAAACCCCCTGTGCTTTAATAAATGTATCATACTCGCCATATACGGTAAGATTTTGTCTTAATGGCAGATTAAAAATAATAATCCCATTTTACCCTTTAACATATAACGCACAGCTATTAAAAATGCATCAAACAACACGCTACTTTACTTAATAATTGGAACCCGTGAATGAAAACCCAATTGAAACCTACCAATGGCAGATCTGGCTTTTTCCAGGCTTATGGTGGATGATTCTCAGGCAGACATAGTGGATGATTCTCGGGTAGATATTTTAGCTGATGTTGGTGAGGGTGTTGGTGAGGGTGATGCTGAGCTCGATGGTGTTGGTAAGGGTGTTGGTGATTATGAATCTTATGCATTTTGGAATAGTATTGACTTAGATGAATTAGAGGGTGAGAAAAGGGTTGATGAGGATGGGGCAGAGGGTGTGCAATGTGGTGCAGATGATGTTGAGGGTCGGGCAGATGGTGTAGAAGGTGTTGATGAATATGTAGAAGATGGTGTCAATGACTCTGATGAGAGTGGGAATGTGAGTGAGGGTATGACAGTTACTGATTCTGAAGATGTAGACTATGATTTTAATGATGATGGGGTTGAGACTGATTCGGAAGAAGAAGCAGAAAAGGGAAAAACCGATAAAAAGAGAAGAGAAGGTACAAATATGGATAGTGGGAACGTTGATAGTGAGGATTGGTTTAGTGATGATGGTGGAGATGATTTTGAAGGGTCTGTTTAGAGGGCAACTTCTAAGTGCCATTGCAATGGATGGAAACAACAACATATATCCATTAGCGTGGGCATTTGTTGAGATTGAAAAGGGGGAGACTTGGGAGTGGTTTATCCACTTGTTGCTTAGAGACATTGGGGATGCTTGTGGGGCAAATCTGGCATTCATAAGTGACAGACAAAAGGGTTTGGTTGAGGCTGTGTCTAAGCTTGCTCCACATTCTGAGCATCGATTTTGTGTCAGGCATATGTATAATAATTTCAAGGCGAAGTTCAAGGGTTTGGAACTAAAGAATTGTTTTGGAGAGTAGCTTCAATTCACAATCAGAGGGAGTTTCTAAAGACAATGGATGAGATTCGGAAGGAATATCCCAAAATCAATGATGAGGAGAGTGCTTATGAATGGCTTAGTGACATTCCACCGCATCAGTGGGCTAGAGGCCACTTTCCATTGGCAACAAGATCTGATGTGATAGTAAACAACATCAGTGAATGCTTCAATAGCATGATCATGCAGGGTAGGGAATTGCCAATCATTGATATGATGGAATGGATACGAAAGAAGCTAATGTCAAGGATCCAAAAGAAGAATGAAGGGATCCAGAAGTGGCAGAAAGCTACGTCTCCTAACATCTTGAAAAAGGTTGAGAATGAAAGACAATTAAGTGCTCACTGTTATCCTACTTGGGCAGGAGGAGATGAGTTCGAGGTGAGCCATTTTGAGCAAAATCATGTGGTCCATCTTGATCAAAGGAAGTGTTCTTGTGGCAAGTTTCAAATGGTGGGGTGGCCATGTTGTCATGCAATAGCTTGTTTAGACCTTCACCGGTTGAATTACGAAGCATATATTGACAATATCTTTAGCAAGAACACATATGAAGATATATGAGCATCACATTTCACCGGTGCCTGGGATGCACGATTTTGAAGTGTCCCCACTTGGTGAAGTGGCTCCACCGGTTGTTCAGAAGCTAACGGGGAGACCAAAGAAGAAAAGAAGACCAGATGCTAATGATAGGCCCATGTCATCAACTAGAAGGGGTGGTTCGGTGACTTGTGCAATTTGTTTGCAGCATGGCCATAATAGGAGGAAGTGTAATAAGCAACCACATCCTAACTCCAAATTTTACAAGGTAATTGTTCTCTTTCGTAGTTTGGCTACTCAATTATATTTGCAATGACTTTATTGGTGTTTTAATATTTTTTTGTAGCCTTCACAGATTGCACCAGCTGTTGCTCAGAATGCTCCATCACAGCCTAATCCAGGGCCTGCTCATAGTGCTCCAGCTGTTTTTGCAGGGGCTAATCCAAGTGTAGTTCACAGTGCTGAAGCTGCTATGTTTCCAGAAGCTACATCAGAGCCATTTCCAACTCAGGTACTGAGCTCAACTCTTTGACCTTATTTAGTGTTTCTCAGTATACTTGATAGATTAATTGATAATATCATTCACTGTGATTCTAGGATCCAAGCACCAAACGACGTGGTCGTACAAATCCCTGCCAAAAAGAAAACCCCCTAAAGGGAAGTCCACAACTGTGAAAAAAAGAAAGGAGCAAACTAATGAAGCTGGCACATCTAGAGCCTTCAAGAGATTGTGCAAACCGACGACCTCAAGTCTGTTGAGAAGTGTTCAGTTTTCATACAAAGAGTAGTGGAAGCAGAGCATAGACTGTTTAGTTGCTGTCTATTTTGTCTAGTTGTTGTGTTATTAATTGGAAGCAGACCTTATTGTGTGATGTTGGTGTTTTGTTGTGTGTGTTGACTAGTTGCTAGAACATTATGTCGAAGCAGACCTTATTGTTTTGTGTGATTTTGCTGTTTTGTCAAATCTGATGAAGGTGATGTTGCTGAGTAATGTATGAACTTAGTGTTTTGTTCATTTGCTAGTGATGTTACTAGTTTTTGACATTCGATTAAAACACCAGAGAAGTTCACATTTGACAATGACATTTCTTACGTTCATTTTTAGCACAAGAAAAACAACAGAGAAGTTCACATTCGATAAATTAACGATCAACAAAGAAGTACAGACCACCTACTTAAAAATGATAACAACTACTAGCATTACAATTGCTAAAACAAAACACTTCAATAATCGTTCTTTGTTTTCGAGCGCCTTGATCCTTATCGTCAATTCGTTATATTGATCTGAGTTCACGACATTCCTTACTTGTGATTGTACATCCTTGTTGTCCGACGTATCATCTTCAATGTTACTACCTATCGGATTTAACCAAATGAAATAGTTACAATCTCCGGTCCTACAATTACAAAAAAGTTTTCCTTTGGTCGCTTTTGTAGGACCAACAACACGCACCACAACCACTTTTCCACATTTGCACGTGTGGTTTTTGTATCGCAGCTCCCTTCTAACAGAATTGATCGAAGCAGACGACATTCTACAATGACACATGAAGACATGGATTAAATTATGGAACCTCACAAGCAACATAAGATATTCAACACACAGAAAATACAAAAAAAAAATAAATTATAATGCAATTTCAGACACGGATGTAAGAAAAAATACAATTTGCATTTGAATTGTACAAAACCAACCAAATAAAGAAAAACCCAAAACGAAAGCTCAAGACAAAGCCTGGGTAATTTGTCTTAACCTCAATGTGTTAAACTCAAGCTCAAACCACTGTAATTCTTGTAGCCTTCGGTGACAACAAACCCCTTAAATTCTTGTTTCAGCCGTCGACCTCGTCTGTCTGAGGAGGGTCGGCTTCATTTCGTTGGTGATGTCTTTTAGGCGAGAGTGAGTAAAGTTATTGGGGACATTTTCGTCATTTCTACTAAAAAAGGAGGTGAATAATGTGTCCCAGATGCATAAAGCACGCGTTTGAAGCACACGCGAGCAGCTTTTGCTGACCGGGGGGTTTTCAGATGTGTTTTCTAAACTATGAGGGGGTCCGACGATGTTTACAAACCACAGGGGGGTAGCGTGATTTTCAGAAAAACTACAGTGGTGTTTTTAGTACTTTGCCCTTTATATTTATACTTTTTTTAAATATAAGTTTTAATATTTTTAATAATTGAAATATTTTAAGATTTAATTACATTAATCATGTAATTATATTTATAATGGCATATAAGTAATAATGTTAAAATATGAGGGGTATTCTCGTCCATTAAAAAGTTAGATATACTACCTCATCACCGTGATGTTGGATCACATAGGTTTTTTGGGGTGATATGAAATATGGAATATCACCCCATTTTCATCACCTAGGTGATCCATCATTCCGGTGACGACTCATCGCCCAGACTAAACAAACACAGTTATAAGTGGTAAACGAGAGAATCATGGTGACATTTTGGAAGATCACCCCAAAACAAACATGTGTAATAAATATTCCAAGTATACACAAATTTACGATGATCAAAATAAGATAGAACTCTCAAACTGTATTTGAAATATAAAAAAATATGACGTTGAGGATTCAACACTTAAATACCTACATCAATAAAATTTATACAGTTCAGTCCCTAGTCAGTGAATTTTTAAACTAGGTACCTAGTTGAATTTTATTTACTGATAGGTACCTAACTGACGGATTTACCCCTACTGAAACTGTTTATTTACATCTTTTACCTGCTTCTCTTATTTCACGTTCGTTCCTCCATTAAAAAAAACGCACACCCATCTTCCAAATCGCACGATTAAATCCCAGAAATCGACCGCTTTTCCCTTCGTTCGTAGCGGTATTGCCCTCTGTCTACTCGTTCGTCGTGGTATTGCCCATCTGAAATCGTTAGGTAAGTAAATCGAGTATTTCCGTTTCGTTGGTTTCATTTCCGGTATTTCCGTCTGTGGTTTTGCCGTAATTCGTTGTGTTTAAGCAATTTGGGTTAGTGTTCGTATGGTCTGTGGTTTTGCTGCGTGTTTTTGGAATGAGATTGATTTGTTGTTTAATTAGGGTTTTTATGTGCATGTTCAGATGGGTGGTTAGTGCTCGATTTGGGTTTTTTGGAATGTGTCGATTTTGGGTAAATCGAATGGGTCGATTTAGGGTTTTTCGAATTGGGTCAATTTGTTTTGGTACTACATTATCACTGCTTTTGGTACTTAATGTTTGAGAAAATTGGTACCCCCTGTGTGAATAAAATGGTACTACTTGTTAACTGGTTACCTTGAATGGGGTCAATTTGTTTTGGTACTACATTATGACTGAATTTGGTACCCTCTGTTTGGGCGAATTGGTACTCCTTGTGTGAATAAAATGGTACTGCATGTTGACAGTGGTTTTTCAGAATGGGTCAATTTTTTTAGTACTACATTATCACTGCGTTTGGTAACCTCTGTTTGGCCAAATTGGTATCGCTTGTGTGAATAAAATGGTACTACTTGTTAACTGGTTACCTTGAATGGGGTCAATCTGTTTGGTACTACATTATGACTGAATTTGGTACCCTATGTCTGGGAAAATTGGTACTCGTTGTGAATAAAATGGTACTGCTTGTTAGCAGTGGGTTTTTCGAAAATGGTGTCAATTTTTTTGGTACTACATTATCACTGCATTTGGTACCCTCTGTTAGGGTAAATTGGTACCCCTTTGTGTGAACAAAATAGTACTGCTTGTTAACAGTGGATTTTTCGAAGATGGTGTCAATTTTTTTTTGGTACTACATTATCACTGCATTTGGTACCCTCTGTTTGGCCAAATTGGTACCCCTTGTGTGAATAAAATGGAACTACTTGTTAACAGTTTTGCTTTTTTGCAGAAATGCCTCCGCGGAACAAATTTGAGCTGTCTTCCAGGTGCCATCCTATGCTCTTTCGATCTACCATTAGCAATTTGAAGGGTAGCATGACCCCTGATAAAAAAGAAGCTATAAGAAGGTCCCCGTTTCATTTTTTTTTAGATATGCCTAAGATGTCACGTGTTGACGCCTGTGAATACAGGTAACCACTGGGAGTGCTCGTCTACATGGTGAACGAGAGAAAGTTCTACGTTCGGGATCCGATGGCCTCGCATAAGATGACCTGGGCCGCTAGAGCCTTCGTAAGTATTAACATTGGGCATATTTCGTCGACTATGTTCGGGTATGCGTTAATGTCGTTTTTAATTTGTGCAGGCTGATTTTCTGACGAAGTATTGGTCATCGAAGTACGATTATCAATGTAAGAAGACCGTGGATCCGCTGTTCAACAGGCCCCAATTTGGCGACGTAGACTGCGGTGTGCACGCATATTTGACCATAGAGGAGTACGTTGTCGACACCCCAGAGTTCGAGAAGTATGGTAAAGAAGTCAGCATGGATGTCTATCGTGCTTCTATGGCTGCTCGCATTTTACGTGACGAGCGTAGTTGTATGTTAGATCTTTTTCACTAAGTTTCTGGGATATGCTGTTAGACTCTTTGGAGACTCTTGTTTAGTTTGGTTAACTTATTTTGAGTTGGGGATGGGACTGTATGGAGACCTTTTGTTGGTTATGTTGGTTTTTCTTTGTGCATGGACGGTTGTTGCCAAGTGTGTGCTGTGTTGTGTTGTTCTATGACTGTCCGTATGGTTAGCATATGTTATTGTATGACCGTAGCTTATACTTTACGTATAGAGTACCGGAATATGCAGGTTAACCGTACCATTACGTAAATATATGGCGTACCACAAACAACAGATATAAAGTACATTGTCTTTCATCTTACCGTACCATATCGCTTAACTATAGAGTACTGTAATATGGAGGTTAACCGTACCATTACGTAAATATATACCGTACCTTATATACCGCACATGAAGTACCTTATCTGTTGTACACTAAGGTACCTTGTGATTTACAGAAGGTACCTTATCATTTACATATATAGTACCATAACCTGCATGTTGACCGTATCCAGAATTATACATATACAGTACCCAGATATGAAAAAATATCGTACCATTTGTTATACGATCGAAAAATGAATACATTCCTAATCGAATCGCGTTGTCCTGCATGATTTTGACAATACCGAACAATAACGAAATGAAAAAGAAAAAAGAAAGCCTAATGCACCGAATTCGCAGATGTAGCACTCACCAAATTATTCAAATTATGTTGTAGATGTTCTTGCTTGTATCCTTATACTATAATGAATCTTGGTATTTTAAGATTTAATTCATGCGTGCGGGGCTTAATGCACCAAATTTGATCTGAAACGTATCTAATACTATATATTATTGGTCTACGGTGGTTCGAGATGAAAAAGTAATTCGATCGACCTCGAAAAATACTAACCCTAGTATGACGTATTATATATATAAGGGACGCCGTACCTTAAATATCTTTGTAGGGGTACCTGTTGTTTTGTTTAAAGCGTACCAACTCAGCCACGGTTGCAGTACCCAAAATTATTGATGACATGAAACATTTTAGGAAAGCCACTGACATGTCAGATGAGCTGTCTTTTATTATTTAATACCTTGTATGTCAGACTCTGACCAACTCATGACTGAAAATGTCAGAAATCTCGTCAATCATGACTGAAAGATGTCAGAAAAGTGTGTAATCATTACTGAAAAAGTCAGAAAATGTCTAATCCTTTATCCACATGAACACTTGCTGAAATGCTTCGTTTGTGACGGAATATAGTCAAGGCTTAAATACCATTTGTTACTTTAATTTATACGGTACCTACTTCTGAAACGATACAGTACCCTATGTCGTACACTTACAGTACCAAATAGGAATATATTACCGTACCAAACTTGCATATGGTAGGGTACCAAACTGGCATTCATCACAGTACCAAATTTACATATATTACGGTGCCTAATGTGCAAGTAATGCCTCCGCGGAACAGAATTTATGAAGTACCTAAACCCTAAACGATATTACCATGCCATATCTTTTACATACAGAGTACCATAATATGCAGGTTAACCGTACCATAAACAGAAGATATGAAGTACCTTGTCTTTCATATTACCGTACCATATCGTTTACATACAAAGTACCGTAATATGCAGGTTAACCGTACCATTATGTAAATATGTACCGTACCTTATATATCGCGCATGAAGTACCTTATCTGTTGTACAGTAAGGTATCCTGTCTTGTACAGTAAGGTACCTTATCATTTACATATATAGTACCATAACCTGCAGGTTTACCGTATCCATTCGTATACATATACAGTACCCAGATATGCAAGTATATCGTACCATTTGTGCGTATGTTGAGCGTACCTAAGCGGCCTATACAACGGTACCTTTCTGACTTATATTAACGTACCAAATTGGCATATATTACAGTACATTGTGCACTTATATTAGTACTATGTTGGCATATCTTACAGTATCAAAGTGACATATATTACGGTACCAAATTTGCCTATATTACGATATCACTGGCATATATTACAGTACCAAATTGGTATATATTACAAGTACCAAATTTGCATATATTACGGTATCACTGGCATATATTACAGTACTAAATTTGCATATTTACGGTATCAAACAGGTATATATTACAGTACCAAATATGCATATATTACTGTACCAAACTGACATATATTACAGTACCAAATTTGCATATTTACGGTATCAAACTGGTATATGTTACAACCCCAAATTTGCATATGTTACAGTACCAAATGTGCATATATACGGTACCAAACTGGCATATACTACAGTACCAACTTCGCATATATTACGGTACCAAATGTGCGTACATTACGATACCAAACTCGCATAAAATACAGTACCAGATTTACATATATTACGGTATCACTGGCATATATTACAGTACCACACTGATATTTATTAAAGTACCAAATTTGCATATTTACGGTATCAAATTGGTATATATTACGGTACGAAATATGCATATATTACTGTCCAAAACTGGTATATATTACAGTACCAAATATGCATATACTACTGTATCAAACTGACATATTACAATACCAAATTTGCATATTTACGGTATCAAACTGGTCTATGTTACAACCCAAATTTGCATATATTACAGTACCAAATGCGCATATATATAGTACCAAACTGGCGTATATTACAGTACCAAATTTGTATATATTACGGTACCAAATATGCATACATTACGGTAATGGCATAAAGTACGGTACCAAATTTGCATATATTACGGTATCAAACTGGCATATAGTACAGTACCAATTTTATATATATTACAATACCAAATGTGCATATATTACTGTACCAGATTGGCATAAATTACAGTACCAAATTTGCATATATTACGATACCAAAATGGGCATATATTACATAACCAAATGTACATATATTACAATACCAAATGTGCATATATTACTGCACCAAATTGGCAAAAATTACAGTACCAAATTTGAATATATTACGAACATTTTGGTACGCTGTATAGTTTAGATTGGTACTGCATAACCAGACATTTTGGTACCAGATAGACATGTTACTTGGTACGTAATATAAATACACAAAGATACTACATAACATTAATGTCCAATCGGACTGTATCGCATAATATATTTAGGTACGGTAAAACAACGGTACGTAATATACATAACAAATGGTACATCGTAACAGTTATATAAAATAAATTCGCAATCTCGATGGATTAGCCTCAACAACTATCAAATCCTAACATTCCACCTTTATATGGAGCTATTGGATCGCATTGAGCTCCCGGATTTGGACTAAACCTTGAACAAACGCGTGAAATCGATTAACCAAACCCGAACCAAAAGAAAAGCTTACCTGACAAAATCAACGCCCAAAATCGAGAACCCAACGTTCAAGAGGCTCGTCGATCGTTGTCCGGCGCCGGCACGAGCAGAAGGTGGTGGTCGGCAAGAAGAAATTCGTCGACGGGGGATGGGGCTCGATTTTTGCAGAGAAAGAAAAATCTGAAATGAAATTGGAAATCATTTAATAAGGGTATTTTGGTAATCTTAGGTGATTAGGTACCTAAGTGTAAAATTTTTCTTCAAATGGGTACCTAGCTTATAATCAAATCTGACAAGGGACTGAAGTGGTCTTTTTGTTTCCTGTTAGGTATTTAAGTGCTGATTTCCGTATGACGTTCGACATCTAAACTATCTATTCTATCTTACTATTAAGGGTAATGATTTCGTTTGTCAAATTGATCTGTCTTTATTATAAAATATTAACTAATAAATATGAAAGGAAACCACCCCGTATCTTTACTTACCATTTTTAATGAATTATTCTAGCTTTAATATCATAATATGATACATTTATTCACGTGTACTAGTACCAGTGGAGCACTCTAGAATAGATACTCTTCAATTAATTTGGCGAGCCAGATGTAAATATTATTTTATCCTTCAATTTTTAATTAGGATTTTACCATCGCAAATCTGACAAACAATGTCACTTACAATTGAACAATAATTTCATATATATTGTTTAAAATATTGGTATTTAGAGTTGGCGAGGTTTATATAATTCGGGTTAAGTGATGTTACCTTTATTTGGCCCTTGTTTCGTTTCACAAATTTGCTCACAGAAAAGACGGAATTGTTCATTATTGATTGGACTTTGATGTTATACATACACATTATTTAATTAAATTAGTATATGGTTTCAAGCATTTTTTTTTATATGTAGCAACGTTCTTTTCCTAAAACCTCCGACCATCTTCGGTGGCATATTACAGCGGTCGGTAAGAGGCTACACACGGTCACGTGATGATGATAATGTTAGTGAGTTACGTGTCAATTGATGATTGGTTTTAAGAAGCTGTGTGAGAGTAGGTGTGTACTGTTAACCATTAACGGATAATCATGTTGTAATACGTTTGCATATATTTAACAAACTAGTAGCACGGGCATTTTATTTTAATTATAGCAGTTATTTTGTCCGCTCGACTCGCACTTTGTTTCAGAGTGAAGACGATTGCTGATCGCCTTGTTGAGCCTCACGCTTTCAAAAATTATGGCGCGGTGTGTATTTTTTGGTAATAACCACATGGAACCGAATGACATTCTAAAACATAAATACTGTTACTACTATTGTTAACAGAGGTTCATATTCATCTTCATTAGCAACAGATATATAGTCGAAAGTTTGATGATAAAAATTAATTTTGACTGCCCTGCAGTTTCTGACGTTTGATGTCACTGAAATAAATTGAATTTGGGGTTTTTAGATCATAAATATGTGACATGTGTGTCTTCGTCATTTTATATTATTTTTGGTTTGTTAACGATAAGATGATCAACAATTTACGTTACCAACCAAACAAGCAACCCTTTAACAAAGCTATATATATGTGTGTGTAAATAACGTAATAATAATAATTATAATAATATATCCCATTCTCCCAGAGTGAAGTGCAATAATATATACTAAAACCCTAAAACCCTAAAACACTAAAACCTAAATTCAAACTTGAAATAGACAATAAAAAATATAACAGCATACCTGGTAATTCTTCCCGCTTATCAGCAATGCCAAACAAATAATTATAAAAACGAAACTGAAATTTCTCCTCTTTTATAAGAATATCACCATCGGTATTGGGAATCATTGTGGTACGGTCATTGGAATGTATCATAAAACGTTGTTTAGTAGTACGGTAATATGAGGAAGCACTAATAATATCAAAGTCTGATATAGAAAAGATACATCCATCTTGAAGAATGCCCTCAAAACGATCAACCCGCATACTATGGATAGAAGCTTGCATGAGAGTCTTTTGAAGATTTTGAAAGAAGTAACTTGCAAGAGAATAAAAGAACAGTGTTCAAACCATTTCATCGAGTAACATGAGATCTACACTAATTAGCTCTCCGTTCTTTTTAAAATTTGTTGCATTCCATGATCGCAAAAGCCTAACAGTTATGGTGCAACACCCGATTTTAGGATTTAACGAACCAAGTACGCAATAATCTTTAGGCAAGACCATTGTTGGTTCCAAATAACTTTTGATATATGAATATTACATCAGAACTACCAATCCGTATAAATAGCACTAAAGAAACCTAACTGTATAAAAAGCAGTAACGAAAACCTTCTCAAGTACTTCAATGAGATGAAAATGTGCGTATGTTGCCTTCAATGATTATTTTAATGAGATTAATTCAATTGTTTAATTATATGTAACATCTTCTGTAACTGAGATAATTACGTTGCGTCTGTTTAAAAAATTGTGAAGTGGCGTCCCTTCATATTCACACTTACGTCTGACATCCTTCCATATATCAACAGTAAACCAAACATATTAATACAGATTGTTGCTTTATTCGCAATATACCTACCGTATAAAATTCACTATAGAAATCCATTCGGTTCAATATCTTCAACCTTAATCAAAAGATTCAAGATTTAATTATAAAAGAGGGATTTTCTTATCTATTCTAAGAAGTACATATGAATGGCAGATTGATTTCGGAACTGCATATTGTTTTTTTTTTTGTCATATATATTGACGGAAATCCTGATGAAATTCTGTAAATATCTTTTTTTTTTTTGTTTTTTTGTAAACGTAATATTATGTTTTTATTTTAGTTTTATTTTTATTTTATTTATATATTTAGATGGGACTTCACGCATTGCGAGGCAAGTAAAGGTCAGATCAATGTTGTATTTTTTTCCCTATATGCGATGTGATTGTTTTAGACATACCAATCGATCATTATTTCTTTGTTGTGGTATAATATAATTTACTATTAACTAAATAAAATGGCATGTGTAATTACAACCTCATATAGATCTAAAAGAGTCATTTGTATTTATAGTGCTGACATGTCACATGAGGATTGGCTATGGGAGTGATCAATGAGAGTACACATCCAACTTTTATATAGTATAATTATAAAAGAGGGATTTTCTTATCTATTCTAAGAAGTACATATGAATGGCAGATTGATTTCGGAACTGCATATTGTTTTTTTTTTGTCATATATATTGACGGAAATCCTGATGAAATTCTGTAAATATCTTTTTTTTTTTGTTTTTTTGTAAACGTAATATTATGTTTTTATTTTAGTTAAATTTTTTATTTTATTTATATATTTAGATGGGACTTCACGCATTGCGAGGCAAGTAAAGGTCAGATCAATGTTGTATTTTTTTCCCTATATGCGATGTGATTGTTTTAGACATACCAATCGATCATTATTTCTTTGTTGTGGTATAATATAATTTACTATTAACTAAATAAAATGGCATGTGTAATTACAACCTCATATAGATCTAAAAGAGTCATTTGTATTTATAGTGCTGACATGTCACATGAGGATTGGCTATGGGAGTGATCAATGAGAGTACACATCCAACTTTTATATAGTATAGATAACTACGTTATTACATATCATATCAGATAACAAAGGGTTTTTCTTCATATTTATTTCTTCTCTGGAAACAACAGATTATTTCACTCTTCGTATTCCACTTCGTATTCCAACGAACGAAAATCATTGCATCTCCCTCCGTCAAGTGTTAAAACACCCGTAAAAATCATTACACCTATGAATTTCATTACAACAAGTGTTTAAACAAAAAAAAAACTCATTATTACGTATTTTTCCATTTTAATATATAATACTGATTTTTTCTACACCATATCAATACGTAATAATGAGTTTTTTTGTTTAAACACTTGTAATGAAATTCATAGGTGTAATGATTTTTACGGGTGTTTTAACACTTGACGGGGGAGATGCAATGATATTCGTTCGTTGGAATACGAAGTGGAATACGAAGAGTGGAATAGGTGATCTCAACCACTATCTTTGACCTCAGACGAATAAAACCTTCAACAGAACAAGGAAGAACTAAAGGGCCTCTAATGTTATAACCATACATTTCACTAGACTTATCTAGAAGCTTCTGAAATAAAGGATGATACAAGTACGAAATAGGCATAGACAACCTTCGAAACCCTTCTTCTTCTGTACCTATCTGTACAGTTAGCCACCCTTTCTTCACCTTCATCTATCTCCTCTTCCTTCAAGTTCAAGCGTACGTATGTTTTTGTTAGTCTTTAAAGAATATAGAAGTACGACGTAATTTATTTATAATGTGATTTAATTTAATTTTTATAGTTTTATGTGGGCTAGTGAGTGATAGATGGTAATGAAAAAGTCATCTCTTTATCAGAAGTCCATAAGGGCGATCGTGGATACCTAGAACGATTGTTGGAATCATATGAGATATAGTCGAGGAATTTAATATATGGTATTGAAAGAACCGTGAGGAAGTTACGTACTAATTCATGTCCTAAGCGAATAATTTGATGATTTATGTTAATGTTGAGCTTTCAACAGTAGCAATGTTGGGGTAATATTCTAGTCAACATTTGTCGGCCGAGAATGTTCCCTATCTCAGTTTTATCTTTCATGCCCAAAACTTATTTGATGACGTGGAATTTTTCTAGTGTTGTTAAGGATATGAATAAGTGCTCGAATGGATCAAACCGTGTGGAAAGAGTGTGGATAAGCTGGAGCGAAAATTGGAAAGGAGCATACTAAAAATAGGATGCTTGGAGCTCAAGTGAAGACCGAGCAGTTGGAGCTGACCAAGTCGAGTTCCAACGGTCACTAACGAACCAAATGCACTTAGTGGACGTTAGTGGACGTTGAGGGCAGTTACCAAGTCATTTGAGAAGTAGCCCCAAAGTCATAGAAGGGGACTTCACTTAACCGTTTGAGTACAATGAGCGAGAAAGAGATTTTAAGAGCGAGTTTGAGCGAGTACCATCTCTTGAGAGAGTTTTCTTTTTAGTCTAGCTTTTCAAAGGTCGAAAGATCTTGTAGTTTGTAGAATCGTTTGGTTCGTAGGTTTTGCTAGGCTTAGTTTAGACTATCCTTTTTGATAGTTTGTAATCCATCTTTATAGTGGAGTTTGCGCCTTGAGGCACGCAACAAGTTATTTGACTTGCTGCATAAAATCACTTCGTGTGTTTGTCTCTTCTCGTCACTTAGTTCTTTCTATTTCCGCTGTGCGATACAACTGTGAGATTGAGTGTTAACCCGAAATTTCACCTAACATCAGTTTAGAACTTAGCGTGTTTACATCCATTTCATACGGGACCCCCCCTTTAAAGTGGTATCAGAGCTTACGCTTGACGTTACTAAGCGCAAAGATTCATCTACAATGGATGTTACGAGTTCAAATTACATCGGTAAAGTCCCAGTGTTAGACGGCAACAGTGCATCAAGTCGATCGATGTGCGTTCTTGGGAATCAGTTCTCAATTGATACACTCCACCACGTACAGCCCCTGATGCCGATGGAGAAGTCTTCGACAAGCTGGTCGAAGAGTGGACGGTGGCGGAGCGAAACGCAGCTGAGTTCAACGATAAGGCACTCAACGCCATATTCTCATCCGTGGACATTTTTATGTTCAAGATCACCCAGAATTTACAACCGCGAAGAACGCATGGGATCTACTCCAAAGGTACTGCGAAGGCGATGCGAGTGTGAAGGAAACCAAATTACGGCTCCTACTCAACCAGTTCGAGAACATAAGGATGAAGGAGGATGAAGACATCACCACGTATTTTGGAAAGCTCTTGACAATCTCAAGCGAATGTGCCAGCCTTGGAGATCCAATCTTGAAGTTCAAAAGAAGGCCTCTCGTGGGAAGAGCCTTGCTCTTGTCAGCCAACCATCCATGGTTCAAACCGATGACGACGCTGACAATGATGATGATACGGCCATGCTTGTGAAGAACTTCGAAAAGTTTCTCAGGAAAAAGAATAATGTTGCGCGAAATGTGGTCCAACATACAGAAAAGGACAGAATGTTAGAGCTGAGCCCTCCTCAGCTCCTTCATTTCCAAAACGCAAACCAGATCCTAAGAGGAAGAATATCGACTATGACACAATGAGATGCTATGAATGTCAAGGTTGGAGACACTATGCCAACGAATGTGCGAACACACTTCGCAAACGGGGAAAATCGCTTTGGGTGGACCTATCCGACGAAGAAGATGAAGAGCAGTCCCCTACACACACCAAGCAATCATCAGTGACAATCCAGTCATTCTCAGATGGCGAAGACGAAGAAGATCATCAAATTGGCTTTACTGCGATAACTGATGTTGAGCCAACATCTGACTCAACATCTGAAAAACATATCATTTCTTATTATGATGATTCAAACTGTTTTGATGGGGTTTTGAGTCCTGATGATGCAGAAACAGATTGTAGCGAAGGAGTTCAGATGAACGAAGCCTTCAAGCTACTGTCCTCTCAATATGAAACTGAGAAGGTGAAAATCGAACAACTCAAAGCCGCAGTCAAAGTACTGTCCGAGGAGAATGAGAAGAATGAAAAGTTGATTGAAAGCTTCGTGAAAGGAATGAACAAGATGGAAGCCATACTGACACGAAAGGACAAGGAGATCGACAAGCTCCAAAAGCAAGTCGACGAAGCCGATAAGACCTTTACGAAGTTGAACAAGGATAAATCTACCCTTGAGGAGGTATTGTCTCTAGGTATTTTTGATAAGCAAGGTCTAGGATTTAATTCTCAGCCTGCTTGTGATGTCCCAAAACCCGTGATCCATGTTCTACCTAAGGTAGTGTTTGTTAAAGCTCAAGCCGAGAGTGATGTGAGTGAAACTATGACTCTTAAGAATAGTCCCAAGCATGCTGCCACTAAGAGTAAGGATAGCTCATATATTTTCCATCATTGTAAGCAAACGGGTCACCTTTTTGCTGGAAATTAAAGAGGGAGATTTCTGCAAAGAAATCGATGTCGGCTGATATGTCATCCAACATCCCGCTCAACATCGAGAAATCAGTGTTGAAAGGATTGTCTGGAGAAACCTCAGCTGGCTCATCTTCAAGTTCTAGCAAACAGAATGCTGCAGTGTCGACTAAGAAAGTCTGGGTCGAGAAATCTGTTCATAAATGCCATGTAGTGTATAACTCTTTGCGAGCTAACGTGACAGGTTCATGGTACTTCGATAGCGGGTGATCCCGACACATGACGGGTACCAATGAATATCTCAGTGATTACAAGCCCTTAAACAGCGGGTCTGTTACGTTCGGAGGTAGTGCAAAGGGATGGATTCTTGGCCGAGGTAGATTGAGCGTGCCCGACTTTCCCAAGCTAAGCAACGTGCTTCATGTTGACGGTCTCATAGCAAATCTGATAAGCATAAGTCAACTCTGTGACGATGACCTTGAGGTAAGATTTAATAAGAAGTATTGTGAAGTTTTTAACAACAATTCTGTACGAGTGATGGCAGGTAAAAGATCGAGCGACAACTACTACCTAGTCGGTGAAAAATCCAGTGTGAAGGACGTGTGCCAACTTTCTAAGGCCGAAGATGATGTAATCCTATGGCACTACAAGCTAGGCCATGTCAATTATCGGACCTTGGAGCAACTTATCAAACATGATGCAATCAGAGGCATCCCGAAGCTTAAGGAGTTCGGTAAGGTTGTTTGTGAGTCGTGCTTGAAGGGTAAGCAAGTGCATGTTAGCCATAATGTTGATCAACAAGCTGCCCGTATTTTAAAACTGATCACTGTTTTCAGTTAATTCACATGGATTTGGGTTCGATGGAATTAGATAGCATAGGTGGTAGGAAGTATGCTTATGTGCTCGTGGATGATTATTCTAGATATGCATGAACATTCTTTCTTAGGGAAAAATCTGAATCGTTTGATTTCTTTAAGAATTTTTGTGCCATGATTAACAACATTTCAGTGCATCTATCTTTCGCATTAGGTCTAATCATGGTAGAGAATTTGAATATCAGTACTTTAATGAATTCTGTGATAAGAAAGGTATTGTGCATGAGTATTCATCTCCTAAGACGCCCCAACAAAATGGAGTGGTCGAAAGGAAGAATAGGACCTTACAAGAAATGGCTCGTGTCATGTTGCAATCAAAGAATTCTAAAAGTTCTTGGGCTGAAGCATTGCATACTGCTTGTCATATTTTGAATCGAGTGTTGTTTAGGCATGGTACTAAGAAAACGGCTTATCAGTTGTTGAATGGGAAAAAGCCTACGGTGAAGTACTTTTATGTTTTTGGGTGCAATTGTTACATGTTAAATGATCGTGAGTACTTGAACAAGTTTGATTCGAAAAGTGACAAATGTATTTTTCTTGGGTACTCGTCTAATAGTCGTGCTTATCTTGTATATAACTTGCATTTGAAGTCTGTCCAGGAGTCCATTAATATTGTCTTTGATGATGCTACTGACCTTAGCAGAATTGCTCCTCAAGTTGATATTTCAGATGTTGTCAAAGCTGTTGATGAAAAAGAAGCGGATGAGGAGGAAAATGTTGAGCCAACATCTGACTCAACCTCAGTGCAAGAACAGAACGATGACGCATGACCCAGTGAAGTTCGATGAGATCCACCTGCGAAGATTCGGAAGGACCTGACTTGATTATTGGAGAGGTGCACGAAGGAAGGAGAACAAGAGATAAGCCCCGTAAGGATTACAAGTCTATGGTAAGAAACGTATGCATGAATTCGGTACACGCTGAGGTACGTTCAATTGCTTTGTGTCTGTGATAGAACCTAAGAATGTCCTTGAAGCTCTCAAGGATAATTTTTGGATCAATGCGATGCAAGAGGAACTCCTGTAGTTTGAAAAGAACCAAGTTTGGACATTAATACCACTGCCGAAAGATATTAATGTCATAGGCACGAAGTGGATTTTTAAGAACAAATCGGAAGAACTTGGTAGAGTTGTTAGGGAAAAAGCACATTTAGTAGCTCACGGTTATACTCAAGTTGAGGGCATAGATTTTAATGAGACATTTGCACCCGTGGTTTGGTTAGAATCGATTAGGTTGTTGTTAGCTATTACACCAAATGGATGTTAAGGGTGCATTTTTAGATGGGTACATAGATAAGGAAATATATGTCGAACAGCCTAAGGGATTTGAGGATCCGCATTATCCTAACCATGTTTATAAGTTGCAGAAAGCGCTGTATGGATTGAAGCAAGCTCTTCGAGCTTGGTATGCCCGGTTAGCTATGTTTTTACTTGAGTTTGGATTCAATCGAGTTGAGGCAGACCGTACGCTTTTTGTGAAAATAGTCGGTTCTGATCTTTTAATTGCTCAAGTTTACGTAGATGATATAGTTTTTTGGCTCGAGCTCACAGTCTATGTTAGAACAATTTGTGCAGGCAATGAACACTACGTTCGAGATGAGTATGATAGGTGAATTAACCTATTTTTTAGGATCGCAGATTAAGAAGAGCAGTGACAGGATCTTTATGTCCCAGGAGAAGTACGTGAAGAACACTGTCAAGAAGTTCGGACTGGACACTACCAAGGTAATGAAAACGCCCATAGGGTCTACGCAAACGGTAAGTAAAGACGATATTGGGCAGAATGTTGACCCAACATTGTATCGTTCTATGATCGGCAGTTTATGTTAGTATTGTGATCAAGAAGCCAACATTTGTATTGTTGTGCTTTTATTTCACGAATTGAATGATTTATATTGTTCCTTGAGTAAATTAATTATTTATGGGTCGTTTAAGTCGATGACTTAGATTGTAGAATTCCATAACGAATTGAATAATATTTACTCTAAATTATCCTTAATCTTGATATTTAGCATGGAACACTAATTATCATGTTTAAGATTAATGTGTGGAAAATGATAGTTATATTCTACAAACTATTTGATAAAGAGTTGTCAATTTAATCACGCATGGAGATTATGACATCGGATAGACCCGAAATGAAACATATTATGGATTGTGTTTGTGTCATTAACGTTTCATACGTGTCTCGAATCCTATAATATGAGATGTTCATTTTTCAACACTAGTAGTGCGTGTCTGTTAGTATCGCTCAACGTTAGCCGTAAAAGGTAACAATACGGGTGGTGCTGCCACAGGGGTGACTAGTGCAGTGGATTATGTTCATCAAGAATATTTTGTCCCTCATATTTTATGAGTGATGCTATCCACGGGCCCCTTGATAAAAGTGATATCGTAATGCATGCAATGTGATTAAGAGCAATCATATCTACGATAAACTTTTGGAATCAAGAAATAAATAAGTTGCGAGGATGACACATTCCTACCTTGAACTTATTTAGGATATTATGCGACAAGGAATTGACACGGGCAATAACTGCTTTAGGATGGTGATACGTAAATGAGATACTTCTTATCTGTGTTACTTGGGTAATTTTAATGTATTTGCGAGGTACCACTTATGATTTATAGAATTAGAATGAGATCTAATCCTACTGGGTCACACCGAAAAGAAAAGATTGAAGAAACTAATTTTGTGTGCTACATGGAGATGTACTGATGATAAATTAATTATGAGATAATTTATTTGTTCATCATATAATACAAGATTAGACAAAATTCAAATGGATAATGATAGATATATATATATATATATATATATATATATATATACGTGATATACAGAAATATATATGTGATATTTAGCATCTATTCATTGATTAAAGGTTTTAATTGAAGGAATCGATTATACATGGAAAGGGGCATCATTGATATAGAATAATACGTCATTGCTTAAATTATGGGATAATTGCTTAAATTATGGGATAATACAAGGCAATGATTCATTCTATTTAATGAATGATATCTTATTGCTTAAATTATGGGATAATACAAAGCAATGATTGATTCTATTTAATGAATGATATATTATCCAATCATTAGATGCATGGATATATAAAGGGTCGTAACCTTCAAAGAATATAATAATCTGATTATCCATATTGTGAGTTCTCGTGTGCATCTTACAAAACAAAAAGGCATAAAATGAGTTTTATGTGTTCGTGAATCAAGTTCGATCATCCGAGTATTTCTAGCTAAAGAAAGGACGGTTCTATGATCTTGTCCTTGGTGGATATCGGTAGAGGTACCATACTTTTGGTATTATCAAACATCGCTCATCTCGAAGAAAGAACAGGTATATCTCTATAAACTAGTTAGGCTTTACTTCGCATGGATCCTGTTGGAATCGGTTGATATGTTGATATAATTTTTTTTTTTAATTTTCCGCTGCGTGTAATACGTGATTATGTGCACCGATTCCTTACAGTGGTATCAGAGCCTTTGTTAGGACCCCTAATATCCAACCTAGATCAAATCTACGAAGAACAGATTGTAAATCTAACGAATTAGAAAGCTAAAGATCGAGATTTACCAATTAAGCTTTGGAGAGAAATGACTTGGACCTCAAGCAAGGGTTTGGTGCTAATTTCTCTCTAAAAATTCTGATTCTTGTATTTCGATTCTGATTCCTTGCTACAACACACTCCTAATTTTCTTAGGAGTTCACTTATATATACTACCTCGTGGTATATTTACACATGTAGTTCCATACAATGACTAATTACAATTTAGCCCAAGACTACTAATTTGCATAGCAAGACTAAGACAACTCTATTTAATTGAATACTATAAAATAGTTCCAACAATCTCCCCATTTGTATTCAATTTCCAATATAGCGCGGGTTATCTTCGTCTTGCAAATGAAAGAGTCCTCGAGTCCTTGAGACCTCCTCTTTAGAAAATCTTCAAGCTCACCTGATCTTCTAGGCATCGGCTTTTTCTTTGAATCTTCTTTTGAAGTTCTTCTCCTAAATGCCGTAAGATGTACGACGTTCTTGCCGGATTTAGAAAGTCCGCGTTCCATTTCTCCCATTGAAAGCACACGAAACTCGAAACTCCCCCTATTTGGGTCAACCTTGTGTTGAGATCGGGGCGTCCGATGTGAGGTTTGGAGAGGTGAACACGGTTGGCAACTTCGATCATTGATGCAGTGGACAAGGTTGGCAACTTCGTTCCTTGATGCAGTGGACATAGTTGGCAACTTCAGTCCTTGATGATGCTTGAGTCACCTGTCATTCGGTTCTCAGTCCTTGCTTCTTCTTCCGGAAGGAAGGGGCATGAGAGCGTCGAGGAGAGGGCTCGGGGTTTAGCCATCTTCTCCGTTGCGCCAGATTCGTCTTCTCCGAATGGAAGTTGTCTGGTTCGGCCTCGAAGAAGCGTCTCTAGTTCCGGAAGAAGGTAGGTCATCTCTTTCTTTGATTGTTTTGAGTTGTATCGAGCCTCCTTTGAATGTGGCGTTGGGAGAGAGCCCGGTTTCAAAGTGATACGCGCGGCGGAATTTGGTGGATTGACCGACTTGTTTTTCATTTGCTAAATCTTCAAGGGTAAGCTTCTGAGAAGTGGTTGGAGGATCTTCTTGAAATGCATCCACTTCATATACCTGAAAATCATTAAAAGACTCCCTCGAGGATTTAGTCGTTTGTGCTTTTTCACACTAAATGAGAGTAGCGAGTCAAGAGTAATCGTTAAAGTTAAATGTAGACATGAATTACAAAAATTACTCCCCCGTAAAAGCATATTACTCTTCCTCAGATAATGCTCAACGAAAATTTACTAAAGGAGTAATTTTAAACTAATAGAGTAATTTTTCATTCTCCCCCTTAATTCATGTTTTCATACCTAAGAATCTTGACTCCCCCTAAAAAAGTGTGCATATAGTGTTTAACAATTTCGAAAAGATATACATATTCACCAAGATATGCATATGAAAATGTAACACATATGACACATCGAGTAGAAACGCATATAATAATTTCAGCATGTATGCATGAACTCCTCAGCATGCATATGAAAATTTGCGTAACCATTTAAGCAAGAAATATTTCGCTTTTAAACTAGTCTGTGCCAATGCATGTGCAAATGCATTTGAAAATGTGCGAAATCTTCATGCATAAGAAAAATGCAAAGTGAAAAATAATATGCAAAAATACAAGAAAAAAATGCATGAAAAATATAAAACTTATGCAAAGGAAAATGAAAGTAAAAGAAAAATTTGAAACAAGACTATACGATTTTTATATTTATTATTATTATTATATATGAATATACATATATATATTTAATATTTTTCCTTTTTATTTATTTTATTTTGGGGTCAGATTACGTCACTTTGATCATGTCCACGCAAATATTTCACATGACACATAGATAATAATTTACCGTAGAGTGATCCATTTCGACAACTCTCACTAGGTTTGCTCTAGCACTCAATTATTTTTATCATGGGATTTATATACTAGATATATCACTCATGTCAACACAAGCAAAATTATATCAATTAACCTGCTATCAAGGCGCTTTTGATCATTTCACCAAGCGAGAGACCGTTGATTCGGAATCAAAGGGACTTAGGGATTTAGTATTTTGGTTCTGACTTAGAAGGGAAGGGAAATATTTAGAAATCGTGGACTAAACGGATCGATCTTATTCCTTTTCTTCGTCGTCCTCTTCACTGGCATTTTCTTTTCCATCCTTAAACTTCTTTATATTATTCTACACTTGCTCAAGCTGAAGCTCCGCTTCTCTACGAGGCTGAGAGATTATCTAAGGCAGAGTTCTTCTTGTTGGTTCTCGGGTTGATACCGTGTTTCTCTTCTTTTAATCCCTAGAGAGGTTTCAAAGATTATCGATTTGAAGAAGTTCACAGTTATGGAATTCGAACCAAAGGCCGTGCTCCTCTTCTCGTTGTCTCGATATACGACCAGATTATCGTTGGAGAAGTTCACTTCGTGGTGCTCCTCTTCCAGCCGTTCTGACGAGTATACGAGATTATCGAAGGAGAAGTTCACATCAAGATCCATGCCCTCTTCTTATGATTTGTAGAAGATTTCAATAATTGGGAAGGCAGGTTCTTTTGGACTATTCAATTGTGCATTGAGCATTCCTCGTGTGCGCTTTCCACCTCTTTTTGTCATCATTTTCTTCTTTTTTTGTTCGTCGCCTTTTCCGCCCCCTTCTTTTCTCTTTTATGCAACCCTCCGAAATTTATGAATTACGGTTGAAGGCTTGATCGGGATACAAATGAAGAAAAGGATATCGGATAAGGCTCAAAAGGGATGACTAGAGGTGTTGATAAGTTAGGATTTTACATTATTTTATTCCGCATAAAAGCATATTTTTGACCGTTATTTATCGAAATAACTCGAATATTTTACGTTTGCGTTTATATTTCATATTTTGTAGATATCGGAGCAAAAAGGTCCAAAGTCGAGGAATTATACATGCAAAGTATAATCTTGAATTGATTGGAAAACAGTGATCGATAGATTCGGCCCATGGAAAATAATCTAAGCCCACAAGAGACCATTCACGTGTGTAAAGAGCAAATCAAACTCAAAGGATTTCCTAGATTTATGCATACACGTGCAAATAGAAGAAAAAGTCAAGACCACCTTGAATTACCTAGATATGCGATGCTATAAGGAAAGAGAATAAATCCAAGCATACTTAATATATTATCAAGGGGCCAGCAGCAAAAGGGATCGAACAGAGGCTCTTGAGGGCTGAAAATAAAAGCAGCGAATAATAAACAAAAAGGGCAGAAAAGAATACAAAGCCGGGAGCTGAGAGACGACATCGAATAAAAGGCTTTTGACGGCTGAAATAAAAAGCAGCGAAGAGCAGAGAGCTATCGAGGCTGAGAATAAGAGACGAACGACGGTGAAGAAAGAGACGACGCGAACACCGTAACGAGGGCTAATTTCTTACCTTTTAATATTTCGATTTCGACAATGTTTTTTTTGGATTTATTGTCGTTTTCGTATATTAATATGCTAGGCTAATTTCTTTTGTGATTGAGGCCGTGTGAGGCCGGATTATGACTACGTATCAATGCAATTATTATTTTATTTAATCATATGATTTGAGTTATGTGTTCGTTATTTGAGTTTAACGACGTGTGTGTGATCGGCCACCACGCACACGATTCTTGACCTAGTACATGAGACCGAAAAGGTGATTAGAAAGGTTAGATCAAAATATCGAACATCACTACGTAAAACCGACCAGAGATGGAATTCGGTTTCGTATGTGTGGTTTCCGAGACCTTAGGCGCCGAAAGCGTCTAAACTCGGGGAATTTCACGAAGATCGAATGCACGTATAGGAACTACAGTCATATAGACATATAGTTGATTGGTTCTCTACTTACGTAGGGTTGCTATTGCGGGACAAACGAGTAGCACGTATGTTAGGAAATTCTACCTTGACTTTGATTCATGTTGATTAGATTGATGATATTGCATGAAGATGTAGGAATATTTCGTGCCGAGCATGTGTCTTAATCACGTTCGCCGTCTACTATCTCTGTTTTGTTTGCGTTTATTTTATTATTTGCGTTTTTTTTTCTCTTTTATCGAATCATCAAAACTATAAAAATTCCGTTAGTCTAAATTAAAATTAGGAATATTTTCTTAGAATTAATCGAGCTGTCTTCGTGGATCGATACTTGGACTTCGTCCGTTTTATACTACTTGCACGACCTAGTACACTTGCTAGTATTTGAGCGTGTCAAGTTTTTGGCGCCGTTGCCGGGGAAGAGCGAAATAAGTGGTTAGAAGAGCGATCCGATGATTGACACGTTTGATATTTTTAGCTCACTTTCCCATATGACGCACCTTTCAAAACCCGAGCCCCATTACAACCTTTGATGAAAGACCCTTTGATTCGTGCATGACTCCTACTATATGACTATGATATGATATATTTGCAAGCATAGAGTAAATTCTTTTCTGCCCTTTTTGTTTATTATTCGCTGCTTTTATTTTCCTAACAATCTAACGCAAGGCAAGTATGAGGCCAAGAAATACAAGTTAAGACAAGCATTTGATGTGTGACTCGCTCAAGGATAAATTCTCGAAAAAAATAATACGGCTCAAAATCTCACATATATGATGTGGCTTTGTGTCTAGTGGAACAAAGGAGTGACCTTTGGACAAAAGAATGCGACTAGACAGACAATATTAAGCAAATAACCAGTCATATATCAAGGAAGGATTTTTGTGAACAAATAAAGTAGATCGAGTAATCGTCACTCCCCATTTTTTCGTTGTTTTGTTTTATTTTGTTTGTCAAAACAATAAAAAAACTATGTGTGTGTGTGTTTTTTTTATTATAAAACATGAACATGATATGAAAACAGAGGGAAAAAAACTAAGTAAAAATGCATGATTGATATTTTTTTATCAGAACTAAATGCGCAAAAATGCATGACAAATTTTTTCAAAAAAATTTGGCATTTAACATTTCAGATCAGATGCATAATGTACCAAATTGTAATCCCTAGAGAATTTATAGTGACTCATCCTAAATTTTAGCATTTAAAAGAAATGTGTGAGGAATTTCGTCACCGAGTTTGTCGCTTAGGTAGGGAATTGTTGTAGTTGCTCTGCCACTCGCCCTTGATCATGTATGTAGAGCAGCTATCATCGCAGTACCATGCATGAGGGAAATCTGCAAAACTATCGGGACTTGGTACCCATTGTCATATGGGTTCTCCCTTATTAGCAGAAAACGAGTCAGTAGTAAATCGTGTAAAATTAGATTGTGAGCCTAAGTTAATCGAAGATGTAGTCTTAGGAGTCCATATTTGACTAGGACTTTGCGACTTGATATCCGACTTAGGAATCAATTTTTGCTTGATTTTACACGGACAAGTAATTCTAGCATGTGAATATGTGCTCCTAGAATGTGTACTTGTAAAGGTCTTCTCAGTACCTAGTCGTAATAAATGCTTTTCGGAACGAATATTGACTGGATACTTCATGTAAGAATACGAGCAAATAGAGTGATAAGCATGTAAAGTGGAAGTGTCGTAATTCCTACGTGGAGAATGCACATTTTTCACATGAGAATAAGAATTTCGAAAATTATTTTCAAGTCTAGGCTTTTTAAGTGAAAATTATTTTCAATTAGTAGAATCATTTTGAAACACACGATGAAGTTTGTGCGCAAGAACTTGAATTATTTTCGTGAAAAATTTTCTTGGTGAAGGAAGAGCCACTTTCAAAGTTTGTACTTCTAAAATTGATAGGCTTTAACGAACATGTAGAAGTAACAACTTTAGAAATTGGAGTATTTGATCTATTGGCGATCAAAGCATCTTTCTCTTTGTTAACCTGCTTAAAGAATAACTTTTCTTGTGAGGAAGCTTTGAGATTAGATATTTCCAATAAAAGCGCATTCTTTTCCGCTTCAAAATTCTTTTTTTCCGTTTCTAATGTAGAATTTAAATCCTCTATTTTCTTAAGAATAGGAGGTATATCAACGGAAGATGAATTTTCAGAATGACGAGATTGTGCTTCCTTGGTCTTAGATGTCGCAAGAAACTTTTCTAACTGATTAATCTTAAAGTAGAGCTTCCCACCTTCTTCTATTAAGAAAGCATAGTTATTTTGAGCAGTGCTCTTCTCGCTTGACAGGTGTCTAGACTCTTTGTTAACTCACTTATCTTAGAATTAGATTTTTCTATTTGAGCTTCGAGACTAGTGACCTTTATGTTCCCACCCTCTAGTCTACATTTAAGAAGACTTTTCTCATCTAGATTTCTAAGTAGTCATTTATGGTTGTTGTCTAGTCTGTCATCTAATTCCTTAACTACCGAGCTATGCTTTTCTAACGAAATATGCTTAGCCTCGCTAAGATTTGAGCTCTTAATTAGTTCATCTATTTTCGCACTAGAGCTCCTGAGGTTAGATTCAGAGTTTCTAGCTTAGATTCAAGGCTCGAGATCATATCGAGAGCACTAGCTAGTCTTAATTCTAACTCTAGTTTGACTTTGCATTCTTCTATGGAATTTGTAGCTCTACATGCCTCCTGATTTTCCTCTACTTGGACTACATCCGAATTTTTGCCAAGTTCCTTAACCTTAATTTCTAAGGTTTCTATCTTATCCTCGAGTGTTCTGACATTTTCAAGTTCATTCTTATATTTTTCACAATGTCTCACTGCCGAATTAAAATTGATTGTTACTTGGTCTTGTAGTATCTTTATATTTGGATCCATGATGTTTTATTGTAGTCTAAATTTTGGTTTTAAAAATTTTATTTATTTGTTTTTAGAATTTTGCTGGAAATTTGGATCTTTACGTGTTTTGTGGACTTGAATTTTTTTCATTATTTTTTTAATACTGATTAAATGGTTTGGCTTTTAAAATTTTCAGTTTCGAAAAGGTTTTGGTTGATAAGATTTGATTTTAAATTTATTAGTATATACCAACTTTTTCTATAATGTGCCAATTAGAATGTTACTGTTTTCGATCGAGTTTTTTTTAATAGTTTTTTTAATGTCAATATAAGATACTGCTTTCGATCGAAAATAATTCTCGATTAAAAAAGTATTATTATTTTTTTCGAGTGAATATGTGGAGCACTGTTTTCAATTGTTAAATTTTTTGACAAATTACTGTTTCTAGAAAACAGTTTTGAATTTCAAACAGTTACGTATAGTATACGATCGTAAAAGTTTTGCGATTAGATAAAACATCGTCGTTTTGAGACCTTAATATCTAAACCTTTTAAAATCAATTTTTTCGATCGCAAAAAACAATTTTGCAGGCAAAAAACATGTTTTGCGACGACAACTTTGAAAAAGCGACAAGCAAAAATTTGCAATCGCAAAATAACGTAAATGAGTGAGAAATCCAATAAATTGAAAGTTCCGGGGTTAAATTGAAGATTTAGGACTAGATCAGAACTTTCTGGACTAAATTGAAAACTATTAAGGATCGAAATATACCTGCAGGGACTAAAATAATATTTTAGGGACTTAAATTGCAATTTGCCCTGCAAGTTACTTGTATGTATATATGTATATAACTTTCGCGAGGAAGATGATGACTGTGACTTGTGATCGAAAAAAAATTCTCGAGCGAATTTTGCGATAGAAAACAAGTAACTCGCGTAGAATCGATTTTCCGAGTGTTATAACTGAAATGTGTTGAAGATGATCGACGAACAGAGATGAACTGAACTCAGAACAAAGACACGCAAGCTAACGCGAACATGAAGCTTCGGATTTCACAGTCGAAAAAAAAGAACGAATTTTCCGAGCGAAAATGTTCTTGTGTGGATTTTACGAATGTTGACCGAAGTTTCTCGCGTAGAACAGATTTCTCGAGCGAAAAAATTTTTTCGATGATGATGAGCGAAGAACAGAGTTGAAACGAGACACCAGTCGCAAATGGAAAAACCAAAAAATCTCGATCCAAACACAAAATTGTTCAAATTCACTTTGGGTTAATTGATCGAGACGTGTAGAATAACGATTACAAACACTCAATTTAACCTGAAAACAGCAAAATCGGACGAATTTCTTGAAATTTGACGAAGAACAGTCAAAGAGGATTTTCGATCGATCTTCGAAATTCGAACATAATACTTGTTCGATCGATCAGATTATAGCATAGAAACGTTTTGAACACTCGATTGATCAACAAAACAGCAAATCAAGGCGAATTGTGAAGAATTAAATCTGATTTTGACGAAGAACAGTACTCGGCGATTGAAAAATCAGTTTCAAGAAATTCAAAAATTCAGTCCAAATTTAATCCAAATCCTAACTCGTTTGGCTCTGATATTGTTAGGACCTCTAATATCCAACCTAGATCGAATCTACGAAGAATAGATTGTAAATCTAACGAATTAGAAAGCTAAAGATCGAGATTTACCAATTAAGCTTTGGAGATAAATGACTTGGAGCTCAAGCAAGTGTTTGGTGCTAATTTCTCTCTAAAAATTCTGATTCTTGTATTTCGATTCTGATTCCTTGCTACAACACACTCCTAATTTTCTTAGGAGTTCACTTATATATACCACCTCGTGGTATATTCACACATGTAGTCCAATACAATGACTTACAATTTAGGCCAAGACTACTAATTTGCATAGCAAGACTAAGACAACTCTATTTAATTGGATACAATAAAATAGTTCCAACAGCCTTCTTGCGTTGCTTAACTGTTATGGAATATGAATATTTTGATTCATTATTTTAGTCACATGATTAATTTGATTGCGTTCAAGGCTTTGTATATGTATAGATGCAATTATATGGCACCAGTATACTGTATAATATCATGTGATGGTCGTTGCTTACTTGCTTAGAGTATTTAGATATATAATGTATGCTTAGATATCATGATGATGTTTTCGATTGAATATGTATTTAGTATACATGATGCTGGTGATTATGATAGTTTATCAATATGCCTCAGGTCAGCTAGAGAAGGGTCTCGCTCGATAGGTTTCTGTCATGATTGCTTTGAAATAAACATGTTTTAATTATTTATTTTAATATCATGATCATAGCCGACTCTGTGATGTTTACGATTTAGAACATAGTGTATGCATATATATAATCATAATCAATGCCAACGTGTATATACTGTGAGTGTATATGCTGTTTCCTATAAGAATTTGTCTGTTGTGATGATGATTGAGATGTCACATGCTTATCTTTTGCATCGTATTGGATATGATTTGGAAATTCAGCAATATGATTGATCGTGAGTTTAGATGAGTTGTTGTATATATCATATGATCTTCGATCTGATTAATACGATTGACCGAGCATTGAAATATAATAATTGTCAGTCGGGATTATTAGATAATATGCATCTCTAATGTGTTAGAGTATTATTATTTGAACAACATCGCATCATATTTAAATTAGGAAATGATTTAAATATTTGTTAATATGATTGACGATTTTGAGTCCCTTTTAAAATTAAGTCTACTCCCTTGCTATTCTATCCGCGCCGAATTTTGAAAGAATATTGGTGGGACCTACTCAGTAGGCACCATATTTAATCTTTAAGAGGGGTATGTCCGACATGCCGTATCAAATAGAATAAATTTGCTTATCAAGAGACCAAAACTGTTTTGGAGAAGTTTTGTTAATATACGATGTTGACAAAACCAAGAGTCAAATATGATTTGATTGGCAAGGTGTTGCTTTCCTAGCTAAGATAAAGTTTCATGCCGCCGATGGCTTATTCTTAGTGAAAATATGGATCTTGACCTACTACTATGGGGCATTAAATTGTAGTGGGAGTTTATTATGTGAATAAAATATTTACGTGAAAATAACTGAAACCTTTTCCTCTGTGACGTAGATAGTGGCAACACAAGCATTGTCGTTGCGTTCGCTTTGGACAAGGACAAATTGAGCTCTAGTGGGACCAATTTTATTGATTGGTACCGTAACCTAAGAATCTTTCTTAGGCAAGAGTGCAAGGAATACGTAATTAATACGCCCATTCCCAAAGATCCCAATGATAATTCAAGTGTTGAAGAAGTCGATGAGTACCACCGACATTGTTCCGATGAGATCGATGTACAATGTCTGATTGTGGCGACGTTAGCACCCGAATTGCAGAAGCGATTCGAGTTGAGCACGTCGTACGATATCATGAGCAGCTCAAGAAAATGTTTCAAGAGCGACTAGAGCTTTGCTGGCATGTAAGATATCTGAGGGTAACTCTGTTGGCGATCACATGCTCAAGATGTTGAGTTATGTGGAACAGTTGGAGAAACTTGAAGCTCCTGTGGGCAAAGAGTTGGCCATAGATATTATTTTCAGCTCTCTTCCTCCCAGCTATTCATCGTTCATCATGAACTATCATCTACATGGAATGGACAAGAGCTTGGATGAGATCCATGGGATGCTGAAAACTGCTGAACTTGACATGAAGAAAGGAGTTTCTCATGTGCTCGCAATTCATGCAGGTGGGAGAAAGAAAGACAAATTCAAGCGCCAAATAAAAGGCAAACCAAATGTTGGTAAAAATAAGGCTAAGGTTGTCGCTTCGAGCGCTCCCAAGGTCAAGGTTGCTGCTAATGCTGAGTGCTTTAACTGTAATGGCATTGGGCACTGGAAGAGAAATTGTCCCAAGTATCTTGATGACTTGAAAAATGGAAAGGTTCCAACCGTTTCAGGTATATTTGTTATTGAAGTTGATATTGCTACTTCTGATTCTGAATGGGTATTTGCGACCGGATCATGCGCTCATATTTGTTTGAATATGCAGGCACTAAAGAATAAGAGGATGCTAAGAAAAGGCGAAGTACAACTACGTGTCGGGAATGGTGCAAGTGTTGCAGCTGCATAGATGTCTCTTTGCCGAGTGGACTTATATTAGAACTGAAAAATGTTCATTATGTTCCATCTATCTCAAGAAATATTATTTCTATTTCATGTTTAGACATGGATGCTTTTTATTTTACCATTAAGAATGGTTGCTTTTAATTTTATAAAAATAATTTCTTTTATGGATGTTCTTATGAGAAGAATGGTCTATATTTGCTCGAGATGGGAAAAAAGTTTTAAATATCAATAACAAAAGATCCAAGATTTCTCACGAGAATATGACTCTTATGTGGCATTGTCGCCTAGGTCATATAAATGAGAGACGCATTAAGAAATTACAAGAAGTGGGAATTCTTGGTCAATTTGATTTGGAATCAATTGAGACATGCGAATCTTGTTTGCTCGGAAAGATGATTAGAGCGCCTTTCACTAAAGAGGCTAAAGAGTAAATGACCTACTAGGACTAATACATAGTGATGTATGTGGTCCGATGACGACATGCTCGGGGAGGTTATCAATACTTCATTACATTTACTGATGATTTCAGTATATACGGTTATGTCTACTTGATGAGACAGAATCGTTTGAAAAGTTCAAAGAATTCAAGAATGAAGTTGAGAACCAGCTCAACAAGAATATAAAAGCCTTACGGTCAGACCGTGGAGGTGAATATTTGAGCATAGAGTTTGGTGCTTATCTTAAAGAATGTGGAATTGTTCACAGTTGACTCCTCCTGGAACGCCGCAATGGAATGGTGTTTCTGAAGGATGGAACAGAACCTTGTTGGAGATGGTTCGATCTATGATGAGTCAAACTGAACTTTCTCTTTCCTTTTGGGGTTATGCGCTTGAAACTGTTGCATTCACAGTGAACCGAGTTCCTTCTAAGTCTGTAGAAAAGACACCATATGAGATGTGGTTTGGTAAGGTACCAAATATGACTTTTCTGAAATTTGGGGTTGCGAGGTTTACGTCAAAAGGTTGATGGTTGATAAACTTGGCCCTAGATCAGATAAATGTTTCTTTGTAGGATATCCTAAAGAAACCAAAGGATATTATTTCTATCATAAGTCGGAGAACAAAGTGTTGCTCGACATGGCGTTTTCTTGGAGAAAGAGTTTCTCACACGAAAAAGCAACGATAGTAGCGTTAGACTTGAAGAGATTCAAGGGACACTATAAGATGATATGATTATGGGTTATCATGTGTCCCAACCCATGATAGCTTCCACCAGCGCGAGTCAATAAGAGCCAATCTTGCAACGAGTTACGAAAGAGGCTCAAGTATTGCCTCAAGTTGATTCGACATCAGTCAAAGTTGAACAACCACAAACTGTTGCGGATGAGGTTCAGCCGGAGGAACAACCTTTACGTAGGTCAACACGGATAGTCCGAATGCCTGCGAGGTTCATAGGACTACATGAGATATCGGTATTAGATACCGAGGACCCAATGACTTATAAAGAAGCATTAGCCAGACCTGACTTTGATGAGTGGCTAGGAGCCATGAAATCCGAGATGCAGTCCATGTACGACAATCAAGTTTGGAACTTAGTTGACCTTCCTGATGGTGCAAAAGCCATTGAAAACAAATGGGTTTTCAAAAGGAAGACAGACATGGACGGTAATCTGACTACATACAAGGCACGACTGGTAGTGAAAGGTTTCAAACTAGTTCAAGGAGTTGACTATGACGAAACTTTCTCACCGGTAGTTATGTTTAAGTCGATTCGGATCCTTCTAGCAATTGCCGCATTTCACGACTATGAAATATGGCAAATGGATGTTAAAACTGTATTTCTAAATGGTGATTTAGAGGAAGATGTGTACATGACACAACCAGAAGGTTTTGTAGATCCATTGAATGCTAGGAAGGTATGCAAGCCTTCAGAAATCCATTTATGGGTTGAAGCAAGCATCACGAAGTTGGAACAAACGCTTCGATAAAGAGATCAAAGTGTTTGATTTTATCAAGTGTGAAGAGGAACCTTGTGTATACAAGAGAATTAGTGGGAGTGCAATAGTTTTTCTAGTACTGTATGTAGATGACATACTTCTTATCGGCAATGATATTCCATCACTAGAGTTTGTCAAATCCTCGTTAATGAAAGTGTTCTCGATGAAGGAGATGGGCGATGATGCTTATATTTTGGGCATCAAGATCTATAGAGATAGATCAAAGAGACTCATAGGATTGAGTCAAAGTGCATATATTGAAAAGGTGTTGAAGAGGTTTTCTTTGGAAGATTCCAAGAAAGGTTTCATACCTATGTCACATGGTATACATTTAAGCAAGAATCAGTGTCCTAAAACACCTAATGAGCTGAATGAGATGAATAGGGTTTCATATGCTTCGGCAATTGGATGTATCATGTACGCCATGATATGCACTCGCCCTGACGTGTCATACGCGCTTAGTGTGACAAGTAGATATCAGGCAACTCCAGGCATAGCACATTGGCATGCAGTTAAAAATATCCTCAAGTACCTGAAAAGGACTAAGGATATGTTCCTTGTTTATGGTGGTGACCCTGAGCTCGTTGTAAAAGGTTAGACTGATGCTAGTTTTCAAACCGACCATGACTATATGAGATCGCAATCAGGATATGTATTTCTGCTCAATGGAGGTGCTGTTAGTTGGAAGAGTTCCAAACAGTAAACAACAGCAGATTCCACTACTGAGGCAGAATACATAGCTGCTTCTGAAGCGGCTAAAGAGGGATGTTGGATAAGAAAGTTCGTAACTGAGCTTGGTGTAGTTCCTAGTATTGATGGCCCAGTGAGTTGTATTGCGACAACAATGGAGCTATTGCTCAAGCGAAAGAGACTAGGTCACACCAAAGATCCAAACATGTTCTAAGTCGTTATCACTTAATACGAGAAATCGTTGATAGAGGTGATGTGAAGGTTTGCAGAGTTGATTCGCCGGCAACACAACCGACCCACTAACAAAACCTTTACCTCAAGCCAAGCACACTTCTCATAGTGAATCTATGGGTATTAGATACGATGGAAATTGGCTTTGAATTATACGATTATTGTGAGGACCCTTGTTTACTGCTACATGCATAGAGATGTTTGATTTACTGCTACTTTATATGAGTATTCATCTCCTAAGACGCCCCCAACAAAATGGGGTGGTCGAAAGGAAGAATAGGACCTTACAAGAATGGCTCGTGTCAGTTGCAATCAAATAATTCTAAACGTTTTTGGGCTGAAGCATTGCATACTGCTTGTCATATTTCGAATCGAGTGTTCTTTAGGCATGGTACTAAGAAAACGTCTTATGAGTTGTTGAATGGGAAAAAGCCTACTGTGAAGTACTTTCATGTTTCTGGGTGCTATTATTACATGTTAAATGATCGTGAGTACTTGAACAAGTTTGATTCGAAAAGTGACAAATGTATTTTTCTTGGGTACTCGTCTAATAGTCGTGCTTATCTTGTATATAACTTGCGTTTGAAGTCTGTTCAGGAGTCCATTAATATTGTCTTTGATGATGCTACTGACCTTAGCAGAATTGCTCCTCAAGTTGATACTTCAGATGTTGTCAAAGCTGTTGATGAAAAAGAAGCGGCTGAGGAGGAAAATGTTGAGCCAACATCTGACTCAATATCAGCAAGAACAGAACGATGACGCATGACCCAGTGAAGTTCGACGAGATCCACCTGCGAAGATTCGAAAGGACCATCCCACTGACTTGATTATTGGAGAGGTGCACGAAGGTAGGAGAACAAGAGATAAGCCCCGTAAGGATTACAAGTCTATGGTAAGAAACGTATGCATGAATTCGGTACACGCTGAGGTACGTTTCAATTGCTTTGTGTCTGAGATAGAACCTAAGAATGTCCTTGAAGCCCTCAAGGATAATTTTTGGATCAATGCGATGCAAGAGGAACTCTTGCAGTTTGAAAAGAACCAAGTTTGGACATTAGTACCACTGCCGAAAGACATTAATGTCATAGACACGAAGTGGATTTTTAATAACAAATCGGACGAACTTGGTAGAGTTGTTAGGGACAAAGCACGTTTAGTAGCTCAGGATTATACTCAAGTTGAGGGCATAGATTTTGATGAGACATTTGCACATGTGGCTAGGTTAGAATCGATTAGGTTGTTGTTAGCTATGGCTTAACATTACATTACACCAAATGGATGTTAAGGGTGCATTTTGAAATGGGTTGTCGAACAGCCTAAGGAATTTGAGGATCCGCATTATCCTAACCATGTTTTTAAGTTGCAGAAGCGCTGTATAGATTGAAGCAAGCTCTTGAGCTTGGTATGCCCGGTTAGATACGTTTTTACTTGAATTTGGATTCAATCGAGGTGAGGCAGACCGTACGCTTTTTGTGAAAAGAGTCTGTTTTGATCTTTTAGTTGCTCAAGTTTACGTAGATGATATAGTTTTGGCTCGAGCTCACAGTCTATGTTAGAACAATTTGTGCAGGCAATGAACACTGCGTTCGAGATGAGTATGATAGATGAATTAACCTATTTTTTAGGATTGCAGATTAAGCAGAGCAGTGATGGGATCTTTATGTCCAGGAGAAGTACGCGAAGAACACTGTCAAGAAGTTCGGACTGGACACTGCCAAGGTAGTGAAAACGCCCATGGGGTCTACGCAAAAGGTATGTAAAGACGATGTTGGGCAGAATGTTGAACCCAACATTGTATCTTACTATGATAGGCAGTTTATGTTAGTATTGTGATCAAGAAGCCAAGATTTGTATTGTTGCGCTTTTATTTTCACGAATTGAATGATTTATATCATTTTGTTCCTTGAGTAAATTAATTATTTATGGGTCGTTTAAGTCGATGACTTAGATTGTAGAATTCCATAATGAATTAAATAATAGTTACTCTAAATTTTCGTTAATCTTGATATTTAGCATGGAACACTAATTATCATGTTTAAGATTAATGTGTGGATTAAATGATAATTATATTTTACAAACTATTTGATAAAGAGTTATCAATTTAATCACACAGATATATAATGGAGATTATGACATCGGATAGAACCGAAATGAAACATATTATGGATTGTATTTGTGTCATTAATGTTTCATACGTGTCTTGAATTCTATAATATGAGATGTTCATTTTTCAACACTAGAAGTGCGTGTCTGTTAGTATCGCTCAACGTTAGCCGTAAAAGGTAACTATACGGGTGGTGCTGCCACAGGCGTGACTAGTGCAGTGGATTATGTTCATCATGAGTATTTGTCCCTCATATTTTATGAGTGATGATTTTCACGGGCCTCTTGATAAAAGTGATATCGTAATGTATGCAATGTGATTAAGAGCAATCATATTTACGATAAACTTTTGTAATCAAGAAATAAATAAGTTGCGAGGATGACACATTCCTACCTTGAACTTATTTAGGATATTATGCGACAAGGAATTGACACGGGCAATTTACTGCTTTAGGCTGGTGATACGTATATGAGATACTTATTATCTGTGTCACTTGGGTAATCTTAATGTATTTGCTAGGTACCACTTGTGATTTATAGAATTAGAATGAGATCTAATTCTATTGCCAACGTGACATGGATCCTACTGGGTCACACAGAAAAGAAAAGATCAAAGAAACTAATTTTGTGTGCTACATGGAGATGTAAATATGATGATAAATTAATTATGAGATAATTTATTTGTTCATCATATAATACAAGATTAGACAAAATTCAAATGCATAAGATATATATATATATATATATGTATATATATATATATACGTGATATACAGAAATATATATGTGATATATTTTATCTATTCATTGATTAAAGGTTTTAATTGAAGGAATCGATTATACATGGAAAGGGGCATCATTGACATAGAATAATACGTCATTGCTTAAATTATGGGATAATACAAGGCAATGATTCATTCTATTTAATGAATGATATCTTATTGCTTAAATTATGGGATAATACAAAGCAATGATTGATTCTATTCAATGAATGATACATTATCCAATCATTAGATGCATGGATATATAAAGGGTCGTAACCTTCAAAGAATAGAATAATCTGATTATCCATATTGTGAGTTCTCGTGTGCATCTTACAAAAGAAAAAGGCATAAAATGAGTTTTATGTGTTCGTGAATCAAGTTCGATCATCCGAGTATTTCTAGCTAAAGAAAGGACGGTTCTATGATCTTGTTCTTGGTGGATATCGGTAGAGGTACCATACGTTGGTATTATCAAACATCGCTCATCTCAAAGAAAGAATAAGTATATCTCTATAAACTAGTTAGGCATTAATTCGCATGGATCCTGTCGGAATAGGTTGATATGTTGATATAAATTATTTTTTTTAATTTTCCGTTGCGTGTAATACGTGATTATGTGCACCGATTCCTTACAGTTTATTGTACTTGTCTACGAGTAGACCTGATATTATGTATAGTGTATGCGTATGTGCTAGATATCAGTCTGAACCTAAAGTTACCCATCTTAATGTTGTTAAGCGAATTCATCGTTATGTGAGTGGATCGTGTAGCGGAGGATTATGGTTCTCCAAAGATACCAATTTGAGTCTTGTAGGCTACAACGATGCTGATTGGGCAAGTAACGAGGATGATCACAAGAGCACAAGTGGCGGCTATTTCTTCCTAGGTAATAACTTAGTTGCATGGTATAGTAAGAAGCAAAATTGTATGTCTTTATCTACTGCTGAGTCTGAATATGTTGCGGCGGGTAGTTGCCCTTCGTAAATTATTGTGGTTGAATAGCATGTTACTATGGGTTAGAGTGCGAATCCGTGCATTGTGATAACCTTAGTGCCATAAACATCTCTAGGAATTCCATCCAACATTCACGTACGAATCATATAGATATTAGGCATCATTTTCTGAGAGAAATGGTAGAAAAAAGAGTTAGTCCGCATTGAGTAGACACTAAACATCAGTTAGCAGACATTTTCACGAAAGCATTGGAATCTGAAAGGTTCTCGTACCTAAAGAAATCCATAGGTTTGCACATGTCAGTCTGAATGTTGCTCCAACATTTGGATTAACATAGCATATGTCAAATTCGATGGTTACTGCTTTAATGTTTGGTTAGATATTCTGTTCTGTCTTCCTGTGAAATGACTCAATTCTTCTTGACTGTTCCTGAATGAACCCAATCCCTTTTTATAGGCTTTTGGTAATACGTCCCTAGGTATACGGCATTCGCTGTGACGATGTATAAGCATGCTCATAAACTCTCTGCTAGATATATGTATTTGGTAATAAGATTCCTTCGGTACACGACATCCGCGATGACGATGTATACTATGCGACAAAAAGCCGAACCTTGAGGCTGAGGGTATAAGAGCAGTGCGTAAATTCGGTTGGTTATGTGAGGTGAAAGGGTAGAAATAAAGGGAACTGGTTTTGAGAAGGATTGAGCAGAAAAGTCTAGGATTACGGAATTAGGATGTTGAGTCAAATGTTAGGGCAACATGTGTGACTGTCGTTTGATATTGCTACATCTTTGTGCTTTCGTTTTATTTGTGTCTGTCTTTTTGGTTGAATCATGATCTGAATTGCCCCTATTTACTCGCATGACTGAGTCTCCTATTTGCTCGTATTTGCCCGCTTGATGAATTAGTCCACATACTATTTTTAGCTCCATGTCTTTGAAAAATCGTGACCTAGGGTGAACTTATCTATACTATGCGGTTTTCAGTTTACTTCCAACGGTTATTTTTTGGTTCCAGTTACTCCATGATATGCTTATTAAGTGGGGGGTTTATTTACTTATTACCGTTGGAACTGTTCTGATTTTTAAGTGGTGGCTTAAGTGATCATGTGGTACTATCCAACTCATCCCACTTGCATCATTTCGACCTCTCTCTCACCAAATCATCTCTCTTCCGTGTGTGTTCAATAGGGTTTTCACTTTTGCACAAATTTTCGACCGTGATTCTCTATTCTCAGTTAATACTATGTCGAATTCTCCACCTCAACTGATGCAACATTCGATGCTAACATCGATTTTCCAGTGCCTTTACAAGTGATTCCAGGCCCAAGGGAAATCGTCATCTACACCGGTCCCTTCCAACCACTCCGTCCAGCCGGACCACCGCGTCAGGCCGCCAAAGGACAATCAACGCCACCGCAGACCACTGAAGCTCCACAGTCGTCGCCGGCAGACCCCTCTATGGCAAACCCTAGCCAAGAACCCCCAGTGCCTATGAATCGACTAGAAGAAGACGATGATGATGTGCCACTGGGAACCCGTCTCCAATCGCTCCAGAAACGGCGAAGAAACCGCACAGATGATGCACCGCCGACCTCATCTGGCGTAATTCCAGAGTCGGCAGCCCCAATTGCAGGCGAAGAGTCCGAAGCGCCGAACCGAGAGACGGAGGAAACGCCTGTTTCAGCCAACCCACCATCGTCAGAATTTTTTCAGGCCACAGAAGCCCCCAGTGTCGCCGGAATCTCAGCCGAAAACCTCGAAGAAGCGGCCGAAGTCTTCCAAGAAACGTAAAAGCAAATTGCGTCCTGAAGTTCAAGCCCCTGCACCAAAACAACGACGAAGCGGCCGTACTAGACGTGCTCTGAATCCCACCTCCAACGTCGATGACCCAATCGACTTGTCCAGCGACTTCCTAGATACGATCGTCGACTCAACCACGTATGACAGCCTCGATTCAATGAGCTCAGATGAGGACTTCATCATTCCATGGGGAGAGACACCATCCACTGTTTCAGATGGCTCCCACTGCCTCAGATGGGTCCAAGAATGAAGGCGAGGATGATGCTGACCTGGCAGAAACCCTGGAGTCCTTAAGGAGTCGAATGGAGAAGCGCGCTGGGAAGAGGCCTATGAAGAGTGCAGACATGCCTTCAAAGAGGGCGAGGACTGAAGAACCACCTCAAGCAGACACCAGCCACCGTGCCATTTCCCCAATCCCTGGTGATAATGAAGATGTTGAGTCGGATGCCGACCCAACATTGGAGGATTCGGACTGGGAGAGTCCACTACCCAACCGCAAGTTCTACCGCCCAGCCAACAAGGAGCTGTGAGATTCCTGAGTCAGAGACATCTTGAGGGTTGAGCTGGTCGTGGACGTGGCGAGCTTCATGAAGTACGGCGTGATGCAATTCCTGGAATCTCAACATCTCGGGCATATGGTGACAAGTCCAGGGACGTACTGTGATTCAGTCGTCTACGAGGTATATGCTAACCTATTCTTTAATGTAGCTGGGGTTAATTCTCACAAGTATGGGAAGGTGTTTTTGAGGGGGAGACTATGATATGTCGTCTAGGGCGATTAATATGAGGTATGAATATGATAATGATGTTGCGGTTAGGTTTATCACTAGGGGTAGAGTAAATAAGTGGGAAGGGAACTATGCCGGTAGCTCGTTAACGTCATTATATTCAGTTCTCTTTAAGGTCGGTGTGTATGGTTGGTTGCCCACGTTAAACGAAACTAGGGTGATTGAGGGCATGGTGCATTTGCTATATGCGCTGGGCCAAAACCTGCCTATGAATTGGGGTGAGTTGATACTCAACCATATGTCGAACCAAGCGGAGAAGGTAGGGAAGGGAATTCTCCCTTACCCGTCAATCATCTGCGGCGTTCTTTTACAAGGCGGATTCGAGCCGACACGGAGAGACTCGATGACCGCTCACATGAGCCCTTACACTGTTCAGCCGAATCATTTGGCGGGCTCTGATAGGCATGTGGACCTTCCCTGGCGCACACCAGAACAAATCGAGCAGGATGTTGATCGAAATGTTGGGTCAACAACGGTTGCTGCCCCAGAGCAGGCAGTCAGGTGCCTCGAAGAGTCCATTGCAGCTTTGGTACGAGATGCCTTGAAGAGCTTGATTTCTTCCCAAAAAGGGGGAGATAAAGCAGAAGTGGTTGGACAAGCTGAGGATCAAGCCGGACCAAGTGGTCATGGCGGCGCGGAAGAGGCTGAGCAGACAGGGGGAGCTCGTGAGGAAGAGCAAGTCCAGGCTGAAGACCAAGGAGCAGAAGGAGCTGGAGCAGGAGCTAGAGCTGAAGATGGAGCTGATGAAGAAGTTGCGGAAGCAGAGGATTCGATCGACAGTCTAAACATTTAGACTTCGATTTTTTTTGTGCATGCGTATTTTGCTTGTGTTTTGCATGTCTGCTTTGCTTCGTGTTTATGTGCGTGTTTCTTTTTATGGACCATGTCTATGTTTTTGTTTTGCAGATGTTTTATTTCAGAACCTCTAATGGCGTGTACTAATTAGTAGTACTTTGAATGGTTTACTAACTATTTTATTTGTATTTACTCTAACCATCTTTTCATGTTTTTGTGGTTGAGTAGATCTGGCCTTAAGGGGAAGTTTCGCTACGACAAACTTCTGCAGTGGTTTTGAGAAGAAAGATAAAAAGGGGGTGATTGTTAATGTTGAGCTTTCAACAGTAGCAATGTTTGGGTAACATTCTAGTCAACATTTGTTGGCCGAGAATGTTCGCTATCTCAGTTTTATCTTTAGTGCCCAAAACTTATTTGATGACGTGGAATTTTTCTAGTGTTGTTAAGGATATGGATAGGTGCTGGAATGGATCAAACCGTGTTGAAAGAGTGTGGATAAGCTGGAGCGGGAGCATACTAAAAATAGGATGCTTGGAGCTCAAGTGAAGACCGAGCAATTGGAGCTGACCAAGTCGAGTTCCAACGGTCACTAACGAACCAAATGCACTTAGTGGACGTTAGTGGACGTTGACGGCAGTTACAAGTCGTTTGAGAAGTCGCCCCAAAGTCGAAGACATATAGAAGGGGACTTCACTTAACCGTGTACAATGAGCGAGAAAGAGATTTTAAGAGGGAGTTTGAACGAGTACCATCTCTTGAGAGAGTTTTCGTTTTAGTCTAGCTTTTCAAAGGTCAAAGATCTTGTAGTTTGCATAATCGTTTGGTTCGTAGGTTTTGCTAGGCTTAGTTTAGACTATCATTTTTGATAGTTTGTAATCCATCTTTATAGTGGAGTTTGCGCCTTGAGGCACGCAGCAAGTTATTGACTTGCTGCATAATATCACTTCGTGTGTTTGTCTCTTCTCGTCACTTAGTTCTTTCTATTTCCGCTGTGCGATACAACTGTGAGATTGAGTGTTAACCCGACATTTCACCAAACATCAATTTACAACTTAGCGCGTTTACATCCATTTCATACGGGAACCCCTTCAATTTCGATATCATTATCGTCTATGAGAATATCGGTTTCGAGGAAGATTACCATTTTATTTAAACTCGGGTTTGGAATTGTAATTAACGATGCCAGGAAAATATGTCAACTATGGGAAGTACCATAATGTAATAACTCGGGTACTCATTACTGTACTCCTTTATTTATTTTTCAATCATCTCTTTGGGCGGAGAAAGATTTGTGACACTAATTTGTCATTTACATTGCATGGTGTTTTTAGGGTTTCGAATAAATTAAATGAATATCAAAGTAACGGCATAATTCACCTTTTTGTCGTTGAAATAATGCCGTTTCCAGGCCGGGTACCCTCACAAAAAATAAAGTAAAAATTTTTATTGAAGAAAATAACATAACTACATTAATAAGCATCGAAATACCCGAGATATAAAGAATTACATGCTATAATTACGATGAAGCCAAGGATTTAATGGTGCAATCTGACACCTATCTATTCTAGGATATGATTATATCAAAATTGGGGTGTATAAACGGCTATTTGGTCTGTCAAATAAATATTTTTTTTTTTACATTTTTACCTTAATATTTTAGTTCATTACTATTGTATCCTTAGTTTAGTAGTTTTAAATAACTTAATCAATAATATGAACACATACAATTAACTTTATATATTTGCAAAGCATACTAGTATATTGTAATCCATATGCGGTTGCTTAAAAAACATCTATTTTGAAAAGAGCTGGCAAACGGGTTGGAAGGGTAGGCCCGTCATCTGGAGGGCCTGAGAAAGGAAGGCCCGCCCCGCCCCGCAGACAGGCCACGGGCCTGGCGGCCTTAGCCCGTCATAAATGAAATCAATAAACAAAAAAGAGAGAAAAAAAAAAAGAAAGAAGATTTTAGTCGAAAATCTAATCCAACCTCTTTAATAATAATTTATTTATTTTATAAACTTGATTAAACTAAATATCATAACTCAAAAATATAAAACCTATATAAAAATATATATTAATTATTTAACATAAAATAATACTGGCGGATGATAGACCTCGATAAGTCATGAATTTCGGACATTTTATACCCTGCGAAGATGCGCTATCAATCGTTACCAATTTAATAATGTGTGGCTTATGTTCTATTTTCTTTGATAGGTTTGCAAACGTACTGCCCAAGAACAATGCAAATCATTAATGGGCCTCCAAGATTGTTGGTTTATCAAATATTGGCAACTTAATTATGTGATCATATCAAGCCCAATTTGGGTAAGAAAGTCCAATAGAGTTTTATATTGATAATTAAATGTGGACAATAAGGGATAAGCAGATTCATCTGGACGGCTGTGCAAGGAAAAGAAAGAGATTAGCAAACATCTCACATCAACCGAACGGCTCAAGATCGATGCACAAGGCTCATTACTATTTTATTATAAATATTATTATAAATATTATTATTATTATTAATATTATTTACCACCATTATTATCATTATTATTATTATCGATCGAGCATTGAAATTAAAAGTAAATCAACCATTTTCCCCGTGGAGACGATCCCTACTGTCGCTATACTCGTGTTAAGTGAATAAGGTGATTAATTGGCTGTTTAGGACGCGACCAAATTTTGGCGTCGTTGCCGGGGAAGGTGGTGTCTATTGATTTACTTCTATTTTTAATTCGATTTTTTTTGTTCTAGTTTATGCCCCAATCTTCTCGAACAGGTATATTAATATTCGATCCAGAAATCGAGAGGACCGCGAGGGCAAATCGAAAGGATAAGAGACAAAAAGATTCGACTATATCAATATCTAGGAGGGGATCCGAACAGGAATTTTCAACAAGCGACATGGAGGAAACCGAACAGCAGCAGCCACTCCGTCTTACGTTGAGGGATATGGCTACGCCAGATGTTAATCAACGGCCGTTTTGCATTGAATTTCCCATTCTTCAAACACCTTTCGAATTAAAATCAGGGTTGATTCATTTACTTCCTACTTTTCGTGGTAACGCAGGTGAGGATCCGCACAAGCACTTAAAGGAGTTCACAATGTTTGCTCAACTATGAAGCCAAATGGGGTCACGGAAGATCAGATAAGTCTTCGTGCATTTCCATTCTCGTTGGCGGATCACGCAAAAGACTGGTTATACTACTTACCATCAGGTTCAATTACTACGTGGGCCGAACTTAAAAAACAATTTCTTGCAAAAATTTTCCCTGCATCTCGTGCCGCAAACATTCGTAAGGAAATCTACGGGATTCGACAATGGACCGGAGAAACTCTGCATGAATATTGGGAGAGATTCAAGCGACTTTGTGCAAGCTGTCCATATCACCAAATTTCAGAGTTAGCGCTTATCCAATATTTCTATGAAGGATTGCTACCCATGGAGAGAAACATGATTGACGCAGCAAGTGGAGGAGCGTTGGTCGATAAAACGGCAGACGAGGCACGACGGCTGATCTCAAGCATGGCTACAAATGCGCAACAATTTGGAACACGTCAAGATGGAGGCCAACAAAGGATGAGCGAGGTAAGTACTACTTCGTTTGAGCAAAAATTAGATACACTAACGTCTCTTGTGGAAAAACTTGTGATTGGGAAAACGAGTCAGGTAAAGGCTTGTGGTATATGTACATTTGTTGGACATGCAATAGCAAATTGTCCTTCACTTCAGTTTGATCTTAGTGAGCAAGCCAATGCAATTGGAGGATACACAGGACCAACTCAAAAGCGCTATGATCCGGAATCAAATCAATACAATCCCGGATGGCGTGACCACCTAAATCTAAGTTACGAAAATCGACCGCTAGGTTTCATGCATCAAGCACCAAGGCCACCAAATCCTCCACAACAAGCCGCACCATCAAAGCCAGGTATGTCTTTGGAGGATATTGTTAAGAATTTAACAACTAGTACTGCCACTTTTCAACAGGAAACTCGATCGAGCATTAACTAATCGTGCTCGAGCATGCACAATTTAGAAAGGCAAGTGTCTCAACTCGTAGCACAAATGAGTCAAATGCAGAACGAGAAAGGAAAACTATCGGCCCAAGTTGAGATCAACCCAAGAGAGAATGTAAGTATAATGACTCTTCGAAACGGAAAAGAGGTAGGACCAACAACTCATGACGAGGGCCCTTCAAAAAACTCCTAGTGATAAGCAAAAGATAAAGGATTGAAGGTAAGTAATAACACTAATATCAATAAACCTAATATTGTTATTCCTCCACCTTTTCCTGGAAGGTTTGCTAGGGTAAAACAAGAAGAAGAAGAAAAGAGCATAATGGAGACCTTCAGCAAAGTTGGGATCAACATTCCACTGTTGGATGCTATCAAGCAAGTCCCACGCTACGCAAAATTTTTAAAGGAAATGTGCTCGAACAAAAGGGAACACAAAGCCGAAGGAAAAATTATAGTAAGTAACAATGTTTCTGCTGCGCTTCAACGAAAACTTCCCCAAAAATGTAAGGACCCAGGAATGTTTGCTATCTCAGTTACTATAGGGACACGAAAAAATAAATAATGCCATGTTAGACTTAGGAGCGTCAATCAATGTTATGCCACTATCGTTGTTCAATGAAATGAGTATGGGACCTCTTAAGTATACCGATATATGCATTCGATTAGCAAATAGGTCCATTATTTATCCCGAAGGATTGGTTGAAGATGTGTTGGTAAAATGTGGTGAATTTATTTTTCCAGCTGATTTCTACATTGTCGACATGGGTGATGAACATGCGCTTGACTCTGCTATTATTCTATTAGGAAGATCATTCATGAAAATGGCTAAAAGTAAGATAGACGTTGATTCAGGAACTCTTACTTTTGAGTTTGATGGCGAAATACTTACTATGAATGTGTTTGATGCTATGAAATATCCTTATGAACCCGAGTCCGTTAGTATGATTGATGCATTTGTTCGAGATGATTTTGAGCGTAAAATTCTACTAACGACACACTCGACTTTGTGATTAAGAATAGCAAAACAAAAAAAGAAATTGCATTTTGAAGTGGATGAAGATATCAAAAACGCGCTGATGACATTACATGCACTTATGGAAATTCACGACCAATCATGTAAGAACACTTTTTCATTACCTATTCGTAACGCAAAAAATGTTCCTTCTATAGAGCAGGTACCTACTCTAGAGTTGAAGGATCTACCAAAGCATCTCAAGTACTGCTATCTGGGAGATGCAGAAACGTTGCCAGTCATTATTGCAAATGACTTGACCGCCATCCAAGAAGAGAAATTAATACGCGTTTTGAAGGAGTACAAGAGCGCGATAGGATGGACTCTGGCTGACATTAAAGGGATCAGTCCCTCGATATGCATGCACAGAATTCTACTTGAGCCAGATTCTAAACCGATACGGGAACCACAACGCAAACTCAATCCTGCCATGAAAGAGGTAGTTATGAAAGAAATAATTAAATTATTAGATATGAGGATAATATTTGTTGTTCCTAACAAATCTGGTTTTTCACTTGTAAAAAATGATAAAGATGAATTGATACCGATGAGATTACAAACGGGTTGGCGCAGGTGCATTGATTTTCGTAAGTTAAATGCGGCTACCCGAAAGGATCATTTTCCACTACCCTTCATTGATCAAATGCTAGAAAGACTGGCAGGTAAGTCTTTCTTTTGTTTCCTCGATGGATTTTCTGGTTATTATCAAATTGTCGTGGCACCCGAGGATCAAGAGAAAACTACTTTCACATGTCCCTTTGGCACATTTGCATACCGTGGCATGCCTTTTGGTTTATGTAATGCTCCTGGTACATTTCAACGATGCATGATGAGCATATTTTCTGATTTAATAGAAACATGCATTGAAATATTCATGGATGATTTTACTGTTTATGGAGACTTGTTTGATCATTGCCTTGGTAATCTAGTAGAAGTACTCAAACGATGCATTGATAAAAATCTTATGCTTAACTATGAAAAATGTCATTTTATGGTTAAAGAATGCATAGTTCTGGGTCATGTAGTTTTATCTCGACGAATTGAGGTAGACAAGGCAAAGGTCGATCTGATATCTAATTTGCCATACCCCACTAATATTCGAGAAATTCGAAGTTTTCTTGGTCATGCAGGTTTTTATAGGAGATTTATTAAGAGTTTTTCAAAAATCGCTCAACCGATGTCAAGACTGCTTCAGATTGACGTACCGTTCAAATTTGGGGAAGAGTGCAAGAGGCGTTTAATAAGTTAAAGCTATTACTCACTATTGCACCTATTATTCAACCTCCAAATTGGGAGTTGTCATTCAAACTTATGTGCGATGCAAGCAAATACGCCGTAGGGGCCGTACTTGGACAAAAAGAAGGAAGAAAAAGCCACGACATCTATTATGCTTCGAAAACTCTCGATTCAGCTAAGTGCAATTACACAACAACTGAAAAAGAACTCCTCTCGATTGTGTTTGTTTTGATAAGTTTAGGTCTTATTTATTGGGATCTAAAGTTATTGTCTATTCTGACCATGCAGCTCTTAAATATCTGTTGTCGAAAAAGGAGGCTAAACCACGCCTGATTCGATGGATCCTTTTGCTTCAAGAATTTGATTGGGAAATCAAAGACCGTAAAGGTGTGGACAACTTCGTAGCAGACCACTTGAGCCGTCTGATTCGTGACGAAGAGCCACTGCCTTCTGAAACGTTTCCAGATGAGCAATTATTTCGCCTTCAAGGTAAGGAATATCAAGAATTCTGGTTTGCCGATATAGTTAATTACTTGGTAAGTGGTGTTTTACCTTCACATTTGAGCTCTTCAAGGAAAAATAAAATTAAAAGCGACTCTAAATATTATATGTGGGATGAGCCATATTTGTGAAAATTGGTTCGGATCAAATTATTTGTAGGTGCATTGCAAATGATGAAATTAATGATATACTCACTCATTTTCATACATATGCCTGTGGAGGACATTTTGGACCTAAGCGAACTGCTAGAAAAATTTTAGATTGTGGTTTTTATTGGGAAACTATTTTCAAAGATGCTTATTTATTTTGCAAGAGTTGTCATAATTGTCAAAGAACGGGTACAATTTCTTTTAGGGACGAGATGCCACAAAATCCTATTTTAGTTTGTGAAATATTCGATGTATGGGGAATGGATTTTATGGGACATTTTCCAAGTTCGTTTGGCTTTCTTTATATCTTGCTAGCCGTTGATTATGTGTCGAAGTGGGTAGAAGCAAAGGCTACCCGAGCTAACGATTTTAAAGTTGTTGTAGGATTTCTTAATCAAACATCTTTAGTAGGTTCGGAGTTCCCCGTGCAATTATAAGCGACCAAGACACGCATTTCTGTAATCGCACGGTGGAAGCGGTCATGCGCAAATACGGAGTACATCATCGATTGGCCACCACTTATCACCCACAATCAAACGGGCAAGCTCAAATATGGAGGTCAAGAATATATTGGAGAAAATCGTGAACCCGAATCGTAAAGATTGGAGCTTGCGATTAGACGATGCACTTTGGGCGTATCGTACTGCTTTCAAAACACCAATCGGAATGTCGCCCTTCGCCTAGTTTTCGGTAAAATATGTCATTTACCTGTTTAAATTGAACATCGTGCTTTTTGGGCAGTGAAACAGTGCAACATGGAGGCCACAAAAGCCGACGAGGAACGAAAATTTCAGCTACAGGAACTTGAAGAAATTCGCCTCGAAGCTTATGAGAATGCGAGAATGTACAAGGAACGCACGAAGCATTTTCACGACAAACTCCTGCATAAAAAAGAATTCTTGGTAGGCCAAAAAGTTCTCCTTTACAATTCAAGGTTAAAATTCATGCCAGGTAAGCTCAAGTCTCGTTGGATGAGACTATATACTGCTAAAACTACTTTTCCAAACGGGGGAATTGAGTGCATATCTACTAACAAGTGTTTCAAGGTAAATGGTCATAGGCTTAAACCGTATTTTGAGAATGTTTTTATGGCTTGCGTGGAAGAGATCAAGTTGCGCCCACCCATTTATGCATGACGTTGAAGAGCAGAGACTACGTCTAGCCAAAGACGTTAAAGAAAAGCGCTCATTGGGAGGCAACCCAATTTTATCCAATTTTATTTTGTTATTGCAATATTTCGTATTATCTATGTTTCAATGATGATTAAGCATGTTTTCTCTTAGCTACGTGTGCTACAAGATCTCACTAGGTTCTGGAACAAATATCCTCTCGTTCGGAATTTATTTACGACTCCATCACTGTCAGGGAAGTTTTATTTTCAGTATCATTTTACCACTTCTTCACATTCTGAAATAGTAAAATGAAATTAGGGTGGAAATCTTTAGATTTTACCTACTATTTTCATTAGAATTCTACATTGAGGACAATGCAGAGTGTGGGGGGGATTTTTCATGTTAGTTGATGAATACATATCTTGTCTCGAGCTAGATGTGCATTAATTAGAACATGCGAGAAATAATTAGGAATAACTATTTGGTACTAGGATAATTATTCTTTTTCTTCAGTTGATTTAAAGACCGAATGCGCAAGAGTCGACACAGCCAACTTAAATATGTGAGATTTGAGCCCAAAAAAAAAGTATTTATCTTTATACTCGGTTTATTTTTTTTACGAGAGTGTCACTTATGTTCCGAATATTCTAGAACTTGCTTTATTATACATGTTGATATCATTAGCGCCTTTTTGTGTACAAAAGTGATTAAGGCACTTAGGATTAAGCCATTGGCCTCACATTGACCCTACCTTCAACATTATCCGCTTAGTGAGGCAACTTGAGCCTGAGCCTTATTTTTCTTGTTGAATTTTAGCCACTATATTTATCATATCTTTTTGGCTTTCTTTTCCACCCATTGTCGGACTAGATGAATTATTAATTGCGTAGATTTCACGACCTCGATATTGATTAGCTTGAGAATGCGTCTAGATACTTGTTATTAGTATCCCTACAGTTATTATTAAAAAAATTCGAAAAAAAGAGCAAAAAAAAAAAGAAGACGAAAAAAAAAAAGAAAGAAAGAAGAAAAAAAACTATATTCGAAAAAAAAAAGTTATGAAGTGCTAGTAAGTTTTGTCGGTATGGAGAAGCTTTGAGTTTGCTAGAACTTGAAACCGTCGCATGTAAGTATGATCAGACTGATTTTCAAATTAGTCGTGCGTCATGGGATAGTCGTAGGACTTAGCGATTAAATAATCATCTGGTTCGATAATTTTAGCCCACTCTTCCCAAATATCCTACCTAATCCCTAAGCCCCATTACAACACAATGAAAGACCTTTTGATTTGTACATTTAAGTCGCCACGTGAATACAATGTGATATGTTAGCAAACTTATGGTAATATCGTTTCATAGTGTTGATTGAGCGTATACACACACATCCCACAAACACTTTGAGCGCTTTGAGAGAGTCCATGTAAGAGTTGTTGATTGTTGTGGCATTCGAAATTTACTGAGATTGTCAGAAATTGATATGATTGTCCAGTGCTAAATGTTATGAGTAATTGCTATCTCTAGGGCAAATTAGTGTATGTCGGTGAACTCCTGATTAGAATGTTTACATCTTCTATCTAGTTAAATGCTTGAGGACAAGCATTGCGTAAGTGTGGGGGAATTTGATAGACCTCGATAAGTCATGAATTTCGGACATTTTATACCCCGCGAAGATGCGCTATCAATCGTTACCAATTTAATAATGTGTGGTTTATGTTCTATTTTCTTTGATAGGTTTGCAAACGTACTGCCCAATAACAATGCAAATCATTAATGGGCCTCCAAGATTGTTGGTTTATCAAATATTGACAACTTAATTATGTGATCGACTCAAGCACAATTTGGGTAAGAAAGTCCAATAGGGTTTTATATTGATAATTAAATGTGGACAATAAGGGATAAGCAGATTCATCTGGACGGTTGTGCAAGGAAAAGAAAGAGATTAGCAAACATCTCACATCAACCGAACGGCTGAAGATCGATGCACACGGCTCAAAGACTGGGATGATAGAAAAATCAGCGGAGAAGAAAACAAAGAAAAAAAGAATGCGCAAGCACGCTCATAGCAGAAAAAATTGGTCTGCATCACATCACGAAGGTTCTATAAATGGAGCTGCTCTAAACAGATCGAGAGAGAGAGAGAGCGTAATAGAGAGCGTTTAGAAGAGAGATCATGTTATGTTATTTTTCATCGTTGTTGTTTTGATTTCAGTAATTGTCAAACACTTTCACTTTCCATATATTTTATATCAAGTATGTTATTTGAGTTAACTGTTGTTTTCGTACCTTGAGGAGATTCAGAGAGATTGAGTGATAAATGATGTGAGCTTGGCCGAGTTTGAGCGAAAGAGGTAGTTTGAGAGATAACCGAGTTCTAGAAGCATTTCGAGTTCTTCATAGAGTAGCAAAGCTTAGCCACACAAAAAAGCTTTTCCACATGTCTGTTCTTGTTTTATATTTAGTGCTGCCACTAATCATATTGTAATAATAGACTTCTCAATGATTTTGGTCAAAGATTGGTTCCTTATATTATAATCATTAAATCATCATTTGAGAGTTCGAAACCTTCATGTTTCGTTTACATCTGCTGTTCGCGGATTAAGCCACTTACTTTCTGCTGGTGCAATTATGTGCTTCATCAAGAAGAGCAGTATACCGAGCTGAAATTAACACGGTTGTAAGTTTAATTTTATCTATTTCGATATGTCGCTAGTATTGATTAATTTTAGTTGCGTTTTCGTTAATATGTTTAGCGGTTAAATTTTCCATAGTTGAAATATTATACGAAGCCTAGTTAAATAAATCTAGGTGAACAATAATTCATTTGACTATTATTTTATCCTTGTTAGTTTCGCTATTTTTTTAATCACTATTGCTTAAGAAAAAAAACTCACCAAAACCCCCTTACTATTATTACTATTTTATTATAAATATTATTATTATTAATATTATTATTACCACTATTATTATCATTATTATTATTATCGATCGAGCATTGAAATTAAAAGTAAATCAACCATTTTCCCTGTGGAGACGATCCCTACTGTCGCTATACTCGTGTTTAGTGAATAAGGTGATTAATTTATTTTTAGCCGTTTACGACGCGACCAGCGGACCAGCTCACGGGCTAACCTTCCTAGACCTGCTCATAGTGCGTCGGAAAAAGTTATTTGAAAACATAAATTACGATTTCAAATTGAACCTTAACCTTTGACCACAATTAATTGAAAACTTGACCGACGGTATGATCACAGTTCGAACACCACCTATGGCATGTGCATAGTATGTACAACTGCTAACAAGCAATTGTTATTAAATTATTATTATTATTGCTATTATTATTAATTGTTCTATTTTATTTAGGCTGATGTAACTGATTTTGGTGTGTCAGTTTTATCATGCAATTACATCCTTATTCTCCATGTAATTACAATTTAACTCTTTATTTTGATATATTCTGAATATACTATAAGTAAAGTAATTAAGATTTAGTTATATTTTAAAATAATTATCATTTTACTCGTTTATCACATCACGTTATAATTCTTTTATTTACAGACTATTTCCTATATATTTAAAAATAATACTTCATCAATGTTATAAATTTTACACAACTGAAATATAAACTATAACTATATTTTAGCACATATTATTAGGGAGAAAATGACAAAAAGGATGCAGATCAAGAACGAGATATTTGTCGCATGAGATTTTCAAGCATGCTATATGAAAGGACAAACCATCGTCGATATATGGAATTTAATACGATATCCTATTTGTTTCTTGTCTTTTACTCACCATTGGAACTTGGAGAAAATCGACAAAGAAAAAACTATACTGTTTTGTTCTTTTACTATATGGGTTCAAAAACTTTTCTAATAGTATCAAGAGTAATAATATTTCATTTTATTTGAATTCCCTAATTATGTGGTATGTAGATTTAAGACGTTACATATAGTAAAAGATGCATCTGTTAATAGCCGAAGGGTGCAAATTTTGCTGATATGTAATTTGTATTATACTAATAATTCGAATAATCCATAATCAAATGTACGTAACATTATATATTTTGATATATCTACATCTTTCCAAAATTACTTGTTTGAGAGATTCACAACCTACCCCCCCACTAAAATCCATAAAAATTCGCCCTAACTTAAACGACCTAATAAGAGAATCCTACGTCCATATGCACTGTTTCCATTGGATGATATATTAAGTACTCATTGTTAATCGTCAAGCGATTTTTAATAATGTCATTTAAATTACTACATTTTATCTTATGACCGAAAGTGATGCAACATGTTTGTCTAATTATCTATGATTATCTTATATGAAATAGGAGGTAATTGTAGGATTAATTTGATTTGCCTCTTAATGTGCCTAAAAGCCAATTATGGTCTTTTGTGAATCATTTTGTATTTATAAATTAAAGTAGTCGACGTGACAAATAATGAGATGTAAGAACGAATCGAGACGATCAACAAACAAAACAAAAGTAGATTTGTTTCTCTAATGTAGAAAGTGACTTATAAAAGGCATCAAAGGCTGTCTCGTTTCGTCTCAGTCGTTGGCATTCACAGTTAATATTCGAAAATATTTTTATCTAAATGGACGGCCATTATTGGCATTTCTATTCGAACTCCTCTCCCTATCTATCATCTATAATCTTGTTCCAATCTCATAAGTATTGAATGATATAGTTATTTCTTTATTATTTGTTTTGTTGGATATATACTTGAATAAGACGTATCAATTTGTTATGTCATGATCTTGTTTATATATATATATATATATATATATATATATATATATATATATTCCATATAAGACATATCAACTTTGCATATGAAGAGGATAAAAGATTAAATCTAAATTATGGTCAAGTTAATAAAATGCATCATTGTTGGCGCATGTGGACTTTCATCGCGTAATTAATACAACCACATATTGCATACTATTTTCTTTCCCTTCTTATTCAAACTTCGATCATCGTGTTCTAACACATGCACCATGTGACTCATATCTGATCGATTGCTTACACAAATCAAGCTAAGTTCTTGTCGTTGGAATAGATAAGAGTTAATGTTAGATATCACGATGGCACTTGTCGCCTATCACTATGAATATTCTTCTCATCTCACTAATTATAAACTAATCAAATACGTAATTTTCCTAACCCTATTAAATGCTTCTTGTTCGATCTCTCCACTCAACTCCTTCTTGTAAACAAAATATCTCTCGCCTGCCTCTCTCTCTCTCAAACCCTTACAACGCCGATGACTTCAAGTGTCTCAACTCTAATCCTTAGCAAGTCTGTAATGAATCAAAAGGAAGCCTTAGTCTTCGACGAAACCCTAATCGAGAAAAGCCCAAAATTACCCTCAGAATTCATGTGGCCTAACCATGATTTAGCTAACGAATCTCAAGAATCGCTCGAAGATCCACCGATAGACTTAAAGGGCTTCTTCGAAAACGACCCAAAATCGATACGCTTCGCCGCAGAACAAATCAAGAAAGCATGTTCTAGCCATGGATTCTTCCACGTCATCAACCATGGCGTAGACCAAAGCCTTATAAGCGCCGCAAATTCAAGCATGGATTCTTTCTTTAAGCTTCCATTGGGAAAAAAGGTTGCCCTAAAGCGAAAACCAGGCGTTTTGAGCGGTTATTCGGGCGCTCACATCGATAGGTTTTCTTCAAAGCTTCCATGGAAGGAAACATTTTCCTTCGTTTACGAACATATGCATGGCCCGGGGCTCGACGTGGTTAGCTATATAAAATCTTGCCTCGGCGAAAGCTTTGAAGAATCGGGGTAAAAGTTTTACTACACCGCACGTCACTTTTCGATCTGATCGTTGGTAGTAAATTAACTATAATGCCCTCTTTGAATTATACCAAAGGCGCATTTATCAGCGTTACTGCGAAGCGATGAAGCATTTAACGCTAGCGATTACGGAGCTATTGGCGATTAGCTTGGGAGTCGATAGGTATCACTATCGAAGGTTTTTCGAAGATGGTTGCTCGGTATTGAGAGGAAATAATTATCCACCTTGCAGAGAAGCTTCGCTTACACTTGGAACTGGGCCCCACTCTGACCCTAATTCTCTTACAATTCTTCATCAAGACCAAGTCGGAGGGCTCGAGATTTTCTCCGACGGCAAATGGCTTGCGATAAAACCTCGACAAGATGCGTTCGTTGTGAATATTGGCGACACTTTTATGGTACGTTAACATGCATTATATTATTTATTACTAGTGGTTGAGCAGATAAGGTAGAATTCGAATATATCACTAATCGCTTGTAGTTCGTGGATATGAAATAATTAAATTGACAGATGAAACCACATTATCTAATTTACATTTAGATAATTAGTATGTCATGGATATATATTGAATGATCATATCTTTCTTAAGATCGAATAAAAGTGTCGTCAAGTGAAGAAAAAAAGGTTGTTTGGCTGTCTTTTCTGAAATAGAAAGTGTGGCTTGACGTCATGGCCTATAAAACCAAGAAATATGTGTGTATAATTGATGGGACATCTCGTCCTTCGAATTTATGCTCCCCATCTAACTAAAGTAAATTTAAATTATTTTGTTTTATTCGAATGAGATCATAGAAAAAGCTAAGGTTGAAATCAAGAGAGAGCCCACCACCGATGCATGTATCTTCTACTGTTTTAATTTCTCCTCATATCACGTCGTCCGTACGTGTCGACTAGCTAAGTTAGGGACGAAAAAAGGAATTATTTTGTACTTATTCAGACACACATGCTTTGGAACTAGCAAAAATTGGATAGAATTTTACTGAATTTATTGTTGTGTTATTTACATTGAAATGATTTGTGTATTTATAGGCGTTGTCCAATGGGAGATACAAGAGTTGTCTCCACAGAGCAGTGGTGAACAAAGAAAGGGCTCGAAGATCGTTAGTGTTCTTTGTAAACCCTAAAGAGGACAAAGTGATAAAGCCTCCAATGGATCTTTTGAACGATGAAGATCAAGAGACAAGAAAGTACCCTAATTTTTCTTGGTCGGAATTGAGGGATTTCACACAGATTCATTACAGGGCTGATGCGACTACACTACAAAACTTTGTCCAATGGTTATCTCTACCATCCTCATCAGCATCTCATAATTCACTAGAGAAAATATATAAAAATAATAATTGATTGCCATGCATTCAATGGACCTTATATACATAATTGGGTTTAATTTCTTCGTAAGCTTTTTCCTTTTCCCTTTTTACCGAGTATGTGTCTGTTGTTGTCTTTTTGTTTCACTTGAATTGTGGTGTGTGTCTGTCTTTATGCATCGATAAATCGATAAATATATGCGGTTTTTATTTTACGGAAAGTTTTTAAATTAAAATATATTAGTGAAAATATAACTATTTAATTATATACAATTATATGTATTAATTTAAATATTTACTGAAAATTCTCTTTTTTTTTTTAATTTCTTTTATTGAAAATTCGGTTATTCCGGTAAAAACCGAATTTCGAAAATAATTCGGTAAAACCGTATACCGAACCGAGAACAGTTCGGTATTCGATTCTTAAAACCAGTTCGGTACGTCCGAACGAACACCCTAGTTAATCGATGATATTTCAACAATAAGAGAAAAGTAATAAATGTTTCAGATTGATGATCGAAGTTAGAATAAATAAAAAATAAACATGATACACTTCAATAATTATGATATCAGAGTTTAAACTAAAGGTTATGTGTTCAAACACTATTGCACACCTAACGCTAGATAAAAGAATGAATCAGGTTAGACGTGAGGGATCATGCTTAAAGTATTATATATATATATATATAATTAAAATATAATACAGTCCTACAAGTTTAACCTTTTAGGTTGCATTAATATTAGGGGTCTGAACATGAAATCGTGAATGAGAATCCTCAGCCTAAATTCGAGTAGAACTTGTTGAAATAAAATTTATAAAATTAAAAAATGATACACCTCGAGGCCTACATGCTTAACTTTATTGCGTGAACTGGTGGTCATTTAGCATGATATCAGAACTCAGACTAAGAGATAATGGGTGAATATCACAACCAGACAAGAAAATTTCTTGTCTAATGCTAGACAAATCAACCTACATGCCTAAGGTTGGATTAAGAAAAGAAATCAACTTCGACACATGAGGAAGCATGGAAATGAATTATATTGATTTAAAATATGAAACCGTAAACTTTTTAGTTTGATAGATTATTTCAGAATGCTCTACTCTTTGAATGATACGATTTGTTTTTTAAATGATGGAATAAGACATTGTTTGCTTGAATAACCCAATCATAAGGGACAAACCTTTTATCTACTGTTGCAAATTGGAAACGAATAATGAAACAAAAAAATTATGTGAAAAGTCTAAATATAAATATAAGATGATATTCCAGCTATGTATTTATGTTTTAATGTTGACAAGTGAAACAGCTGATGTCCTAGCAAAGCATTAAATTTGGAAACACGCAACTGTTTGAAGACATTTTCAAGTTCCTTCCTAATCTATACAAACTGGGTCCATATGTATTTCTCCTTATTTATGTTTATATACTTCTTATGATTTCGTTTGTTAAATTAAAATCAAATGTAATAGAATCATAACACATTATATGGAAACTGTCCTTTCGACCATCCGAGATCCAAAATTTGGAAGCATCGAGTTGAAATAATAATTATTCGCTCTGAAAGTATTCTACATGTCCAATTTAGTGCGCGTGTGTTTGCGTATGTATATTGTATATTTTAACCATTAGGAAAAATGAACATAAAATAAAATTAGGGTGTCAAAGATGATTGATGCTTGGTGTTGAAATATCAATTGGTACGATTTGATTTGTCGAACTTATGTCTCGTCTTATAGTTTTACAAATATTGTAGGGCAAGCTTCCTATGGTCGAAATAATGTGATATAATAAAGTTCGCTAGCATATTTAGAAGCACATACATAGCAAACCATTCCCACATCATTAAATGCAAAAATATGTTTATACCAAAATGTCAAAAATAATGAAGAATAGACAGGACATGAATATGATATGCACATACAGAACATGCTAAGTAATTCTATATCATAAAAAAATAGTTTCGGTTACAAGTATTCCACTATTCACAAGTTTTACGGTTTATTTATAAAGTTTACGAAAACTATAGTTTCTTTCTTTCTTTCTTTTTGTTTTCATTACTAAAAGTTTGGTAAACGAGGTTATTTTTAAAGATGCTATTCATTTAAGATACATCCGTCTAATCTAAGACATATGGTTCATAATTCTCATTTCCTTCTCAACAAACTCAATTATTATCATAGACTTCATAGTATTGCAATACGAATACAATATTGCCCACGAGAACAAGCTCATCTGTTGTCTGAATATTTTGAAACATATGTAAGAATTACTAAAGTTTCCGTCAATCATAAATGGGCTACAAGACAAAAATGTCAGTATTTTTTCTCTTTGAGTTCCAAAAATTTAATAGATTAGAATTTTCTGTCTTCGGAAAGTAATACAGACCCACGCAGCACCCACGTGTGATTTATACATTTTGTTGCAATTCTATGAGTCAAGCACTTATGAGATTTTAAGACCAATCAATTGCAAACGCAAACGCATTTTGAAACATTGTTCTTCAACAGTCAACTGCAAACGCAAACGCAAAAGACTATTCCTGTAATATTCTCTTTCATCCAACTTTTATATCTTTTGAATATCACTCTTATATTTAATTACTCTACAAATTAACCACAATATTCTTTTAGTTTTGATAGATTGAAGCAAATCATTATTGGTCAACAATATATAATTATATTACATATAAAAGAAAAAAAAATTATTATTAAAATAAGTGTGAAGGTTAAAATAACTATTTATTATGTCAATTTATAATCACAATGATTAGTATACAATTTTCAAATTCTTTTTAATATATTTTTATTTATTTTAGATTTTTTGATTTAATATTTAATACAAGTAAATGGCTTATCAGTTTGAAAACATCAGACGCATTTTTGCGTTCGAACGCAAACAGGACATAGAAAGCAAAAAATACATTTTCCGTTTGCGTTTGCAGTAATATTGGAGAAGTTTTACCGCATTTTCGTATTGGCGTTGGCGTTTTACAGTACTATTGGAGTGCTCTAAATACATGTTGCGAAAATAGGATTCAAGATGTAATATTTTAAAGGAACCAATAAATACACGATGCAATGCCATGTCACAATCGTATCTTTTCGGAATTTAATGAGGTTCATATTTTATGTGCACATAATTTCAGTTTTATATAAATATTTCGTCGCCACAATGTATTATTATTTCTTAATCGTTATTTTGATGGGGTAAATAGTTATTATGTTATTTTTTTTACAAAAGTTTCCCACATTAGTTGAACGTAGTTTTCACACTTCGCCTAGTTCGATCTAAATCAAATTTTTAACCTAATTGTCAGCACATACTTAATATATGTAGCTCATTTTGTGTCCCACCCAAAGTTCGTATATATTGACATCGATCTTAAGGAGTCCAAGTGAAATCGAACTGATTACTAAACCTTATTGGCAGAATCATGTAGCCGACACCTATGACCTATCCCTTGGGCATATTATACATGAAAACCATCCAAGCGGTTCCGGTTCTGTACCGGTTCCACCGGTTCCGAACAAAAAATACCGGACCGGGTTCCAGTACCAGTTCCGGAACCATTCCGGAACCGGTCGTAGATCAGTTGGATCTTACCAGTTCCGTACCGGTTCAGCTGTTATAAAAAAAATTTGAAAGAAAATTCCATTTTTATTAATATACCTAAAATATTACAAAATTACAAAATACAAAATAAACAAGAAAAAAATACAGAAAAGAAAAAAAAATACAAAAAAAAAAAAATAATACATCTTTATTGAGTAATTTTTTTTTAAAAAAATTCCATTTTATTAATATACCTAAAAAAATACAAAAACAAATACAAGAGAAACAACAAAAATATACAAAAAAAAAGAAAAATTACAAAACAAATAAAAAATAAAAAAAATAATACTACTAAAAATACTACATTACATCTTTATTAAGTAAAACACACGGTGTCGGCTCCTCATCGTCTTCGGAACTTGATGCTTGGAACTCGTCGATCGCATTTTCCTTTCGATTCTTGGACTCGCCGGTGAACCAATCCTTTAGCACGTAAGCATCGCAAGAAAACTCGGCTAAAGGTTCATTCGCCTATCTCCAATAATACGCCGTATGTTGAAAATGCAGATTCTGAAGCGACACTTGACGCTTGCACGACTAGAACATCTCCAGCGATACCGCTAGTGTCGGGTAAAGAGATGCGTTCGACTTCCACCACCGGAGAACGTCAAATCCTTCCGGTGTTTGGAAGTTGCGACTCAAATAAAACTGAATTTCATTTGAGTTTGCTGGTCCAACTGATTTTCCTTTCGACTTTTGCATCTTCAATTGCCTGAGGATATCCATCAGGCCACGGCCACCGCTAGAGGACTCCGTAACTCCCTCGGTCACATGCTTGATCGCCGAACCACCACGCACCTGGAAACTATAAAAAGTAAAAAGTTCTTGGAGAGAACGCATAATTTGACGTCTTTTGATCGTCAACGCTCTTTCCAAGAAATGTCTCATAATACTCGAAAAAATATCAAAAGTGTCACTACCACAACTCAGGACGAGTAAAGCCTCCAAACCGTAGACAATGGGGATATTTTCCCAATACTTCTTTAATTTTTGTTCCATGTTCTCAATGAAATGGCGCAAACTTTCACTATTACGATATTCAATAAATTTAGAGCACATGCTAAAAAGCAAAGGAATAATAACGGTGATGTCGGATAATGAATGCCGGAAAATTTTTTCCGTTGCTTCCTTGAATACCACAAGTAGTGAAACACACAAATCGCAAGTTTCCCTATTAACATCAAGTAATAGAAGTTATGTATCGGAAGTAATATCAACTCCGTTGTTGTTCCGAAAATGGGTGCATCCTTATAGCGCATATATGTACTAAGAAGGTGATATAAGAAGTTCCACCTAGTCGGTACCGATAAGATAAACTTCTTATACCCAAGACCATTCATCTCGACCATTTGTTTTCACGAATGACCAAGATGTCGTTCCTGTAGTTGGTTATCAATGAATTTAAATTTTTTATTACAAGACCTAATATATCATCGAAAGCACATTTGACACATAAGTTAATCACATGGCAAGCGAACCTAACATGAAGCAATCGACCGTTCAACGGCACGCTAAGATGGGAACGAAGGAAATCCATAGCCGTGTTATTAGAGCTTCCATTGTCCAACGTGATAGACACAATCTTGTCTTGAATCCCATATTTATTCACCACATTCAAGACATACATCGCAATAGTATGTGTCGAATGCGACGAGTCTAGCGGATCTAGCGAAAGAATTCTCTATTGCATCGTCCACGTCTCATCAATCCAACGGAATGTCACCACTAGATACGATTGGGAAGTGACGTTTGTTCAAACAATGGCGGAACCGGGATTTGCTGTTTGGGGGGTCGAAAAACAACTATAATGCAAAATAATATTACTTTGGTAAATCATTTTCATGTCATTTTTTATCAAATTTATCGTCATTCTCCATAAATATGTCATCATCCTTTTTTGCTACAAGTAGGAGATAAAAGTACTATAATGCATCATCTTTCAATGCACTATATTAAAGCCCGAAAAATTGATTGTACCATGTTTCTCTAGTTGGGAATTCCGGCCCCAACGAAATTCTCCCAAGAATGGTTCTTCACATTGGACCACAAACTTAACTAGCGCCATCTTTGAAATCTCCCTAAAGATAATGAAATTCCTAACAGTACGCACGTCTATTTGTTGTTGTGTGCGCTCACTACCTTTGTTGGGGTTGCGGGTTCGAGTTCGAGGTCAAAATGTTGCCAAACATTCGAGCGTTTCGTCCGGGTGCTGATGTCGACGTGGTCGTCGTGGATTCTTGGCTCGGTTCGCTTTCGCATCGTCCTCCTTCGCCTTCCGTCTCATTGACCTCGTCATTGTCGGGATCTACCTCATCGGTTGTATCGGTCATACCTGTACAAGTATAACAAAAAACATCATCGTTCGTGTGCGAACTTGATGCCATGCTAGTAAAATAAAGAGTGCATGTGTGTGTTTCTTGTGTGTGTATTTCGAGTGTGTGTTTCGTGTGTGTGTGTGCCGTGTCTAGTAATGTATGTATTTTCGTATAATACGAGTGCAATAGAGAGACTGAGAGATTGGAGATAGTTGGGGAGATTAGATGTAAATGATGAAATATGATGTGCTATTTATAGTGTTTTCGTTAGGACTAAAATAAAATTGCATTTTGGCCCAGAAGGGCCAAAATACAAAAAAAAAAATGAAGAGCCGTTACATCTAGTATCGACTATATAGCCGTTAAGTTTTTTATTTATTTATTTATTTTTTTTGTTATTGGTTCTAGCTGGATCCTGTAGGAACCGGTTCGGTTCCGGCGAAAAACTAGCCGTTACCGGTTTATCGGTTCCGAAACCGGAACCGATACCGGTAACGGCCGGTTCCGTTTTCCCGGAACCAATCCGATAACGATATATACCGAATTGGTTCCTGTTCTATAATTGGTTACACCGCTTCCGAGCTGAACGGCCGATAGCCATGTCTAGGTAGACATGCCCAACCGTCGGGGCGATTGGCGGCGGACTAACCGCCGTCTAACCGGCTGGAGGCGGTTGACGGTTAGCCTAACTGGCGGTTAGGAACTATTTTTTCTTGTCGAAAATTCAAGTTTGAATAAATGTTCGATATATTATTTGGTCGAAAGTCGAATTTTTTATCGAAATGTAATATATAATTTGCAAGACACTTCGTGAAAAAATATATTACAGCATTTTACGAAAAAATGTATTCTAATACTGTAACTGAACCAATTACATTTACAATACATTGGATTAAAACAAAATATTGACAAGTTTTCGTTTAAGTCTCCGTCCGATCCGAATCTAATTTTCGCAAATCTTGAAGTACCGGACGTTAGCAAGTGAAGGCGAGAAAGCAGCGAATGACCTATGGAGCAGCGACGACTCAAGTATGATCCCTCAAAGCATCCATAGATCACACAGTGTTAACTCGCCTACGTTCTATCCTCGTGTTGTTTGCGCTCCCATTGTCAAACGATACTGAAAGACTTTATTGAGTATCCCATACTCCGATAAGATATCCCTAAGCTTGATCACAATGTTTTGCGCCGTGTGCTAATCATCGAACTCCCTATATGCGTTCAAGCACTTTTGTATCATTCACGAATCATCGCCCATGTACGAAGAACGTTGCCAATGATCGCTCCATATATCGGAGCAAATCGACCGTTAATTTCTAAATTACCTAATAGACCTACTAAGTCGCGCTTAAGCGCAAGTACTGTCTTCCTAGTGTCCCGGTAAGTGTGCTCCGCGAAACTTTCTTAGCTTGTGGGTTATATGCCGTTTTTATCCAATGTTCATAGATTGGATCATCGGCAAACCGAAAGGGAGATGCTTCACGGCTACAAACTTTGCAGGTTCACGGTACGCAACGTCTTCATTGTAATGAAACAAAGACATTGCGCTTCCACTGGCGGCGCCCGAAGCGGATGAATCCGTACACCACCGAATTTGACTTTGGTTTTGTCCTAATCCCAAATTAGTCGGGTGTTTCAAACGGAGATGGGCACTCATTGACCCATATCCTCCGCCCTTTCTTAAAGCATATTCCTTAGGGCAGTAGTTACAAATAGCTCTAAATTGGTTAACTATTCTAATCGGTACCTTCTTTAAGTGTATCGCGAAGAGGTCCGACTGTAGCCGCCGGCTGGTGCAAGTCTATATCTGCGCTTCCGCCTCCACCTCCGTCTCCGTCTGCGTGGCTTGCGAGCTATCTCCCGACGACGGATAATACGCGAACGCGTCCTCGTTGAAGTCCTTGCCGAGCACGTCGGCAAGATCCAACATCTCATTCAGATCATATTCCTGGTAGTCATCTTGCGATGAAGTACCAACAACTTGCTTCCGTTTGCTGCCCCTCTATCCGCGAGAACCACGTCGACCACCACGATCCATCTCCAAATACCCCGGCACGAAAAATATCGTCAGATAAAAAAATGAAAATGGCAAAAAATGATACTGATAAGAACGAAAACCAAAAATCAATGGTGAAGCACCGCTGCCCAGAATCAACGATTAACTTTGCCCAAAATCAACGATAAAATGCAGTTGCTCAAGGCCTTTAGGCTAAACCTTCTTTATTATAAGATAAGATGAATATTACAAAAGGGTTTATGCCTATTTATAGACTCTACTACGATACTAATAAAGGACGTGCTAGAGAATCGGTAATAAATGCTAGGAATTCCTAATAGTTAGTAAGAAGATTCCTGTTTATTTATAGAAATATAATCATAATAATTAATGCTAAGATACTCTTCCTCCCGCTCACGAAAAGTGGGCTCAAGCCCGGCCCCGCCTTCGGTAAGCCAATCTGGGCCTCGGCCCATGCCCCACTCTCTATCAATTCCATTTCCCTTCGAAACAACCTTGTCCTCAAGGTTGAAATCTGGAAACTGGCTCTGAAAAGGAGATCTTACTCATCCAAGTAGCATCAACCCCGGGCTGCCCTACCTCCTTAAATAGTTGCTCCTCTTCTGCCCACTTTTTACGTTCCTTCCTCCATGCTAGCACTCCTCAGGTTCCCGCACCGACCCTATTGTCATCTCCAAACTTTCCGGCAATTCCGCCTCCATAGAATGGCTTCCCACCACGTTCGGGCACATCGTGAGATCCCCGCGGAACTCCACTCGGTTGCCACCCCAGTGTAAACTCATGGTTATAGTTCCAATTCGTGCAAACTTCTCCCAGCGTAGCGAGCCATGCAACTCCCGGAATTACGTCAACCCTGCTCAAAGCGAACACATAACAGTCTACCTTGGTAGCGCACCCCAAAAACAAGATATGTAGCTTTACACACGTCTTCTGACTCATGTCTATGCCCGTATCCTAACTGTACCCTGAATTTGCCCGTCTTATCCGGGTTAAGTTGAAGTAGTAAAATCAAGGATGAGGAAATAAAATTATGGTTTGAGTCACTATCAATCAATATCGTCACCTGCGTCCTCCCACGATGCCGTGTAACCTCATCGTGCGAGTGCTGGAAATTTTGGCCATGGAATAAACCAGAAGATTGCCACCTTCTTCCTTTGAAGACACTTGGTTTTTTTGAACTTCTTCCTGCCCCGTCACCTTATAATACTCGTACTGTTGGAGATCAAACTCTTCGTCCTCCTCAGCCAACATCACTCTCAGTTGTTTGCACGGACAGTCATGTGTAGGTGTAAACGGTTTCTTACACTTAAAGCACAACCCCTTTGCTCTTCGGTCTTCTAATAGCCTCAGTGGAAGTCGAGTGAATCTGGAGCCGGCACTGGACTGTCTGAACAGCCATGAATTCGTTCCGAGGAAATGCATAGCCAGTTTAGAGAAGCTCCGGGTCGAACCCCGTGCACTACCACCCACTGCTGTCGCATTACTCTCCCCGGGCAACCTCGAAGAATTGCCTGAATTCATCCCCGAACCACTGAAATCTGACCCTCTCGCCCTCCACTCTGAAAAGACATATTATCCTCAATATCCTTGCTAGTTCCATTGCCGTCTCCAAATCATTTGAGCGAAGAAGACGCAACGATCCCTGGATCGCATGAAATAGTCCAAATAATGTGCATCAGATAGTCCCGTAACTTGACTCGCCAATTGAACGAATACAGTGATTTAATCATCCAATGTACCTGTTTGTCGGACTCCAGACAGCCGCTCAAACTTGCTACCCTTAAATCTCATATCGAAACGTGCCACCAACGTCTGTGTGAACTCGTCCCACCAAATCCCAGGCTTTCGCGCTTTCATCCATGTCAACCAGTGCAAGGCAGATCCGTCCATGGCAACTCAGCCGCCACCATCCTTCCCGGTGGTGTGTTGTTCAATTTGAACTGTTGTTCGACCCGTGTTATCCACCCAATTGGATATATCCCTTCAAACGACGGCAGAAGCGTCAGGGTAGCACCCTCAAGCACCTGATCGTCCGCGAGCGGCGTCACCTTGCCCGTGACGGACACCTCTGTCTCCTCCTCCGATGACTTCAGGATCACCTTAGACAACGTAGACAAGGACGCCGTGATCTTGGCCAATTGGGCATCTTTTGCGTCCAGTTTTGCACCTTGTGCGTCCAACTTCTCCATTATGTCGGCTTGATCGGTCTCCAACTTTTCCAAACGATCACAGTTTGATCTCGTCATTCGGTGGAAAATGGATCCAATAGGTCGGACCACTTGATAAGAACGAAAATCTTAAATCAACGATACCGCTGCCCAGAATCAATGATAATTGTTGCCCAAAATCAACGATAAAATACCGTTGCCCAAAGCCTTTAGGCTAAACCTTCTTTATTATAAGATAAGAGGAATATTACAAATGGGTTTATGCGTATTTATAGACTCTACTACGATTCTAATAAAGGACGTGATTCTAGAGAATCAGTAATAAAAGCTAGGAATTCGTAATAGTTAGTAAGAAGATTCCCGTTTATTTGTAGAAATTTAATCCTAATAATTAATGCTAAGATACTCTTCCTCCCGCTCATGAAAAGTGGGCTCAAGCCCGTCTCCGCTTTCGGTAAGCCAATATGGGCCTCGGCCCATGCCCCGCTCTCTATCAGATATCGATGGCGGGCGGCGGGCGAGAGCAATTGTCCTACAAAATTAAATGCTTCGGTTTTTTGGGTGCTTGAGATGGATGGTTCACGATTAGTGTTCAGCAGGAAAAAAATGTGTTTCATAATACAATAACTCGCCAGCTTCGAATATGTATATATTTATAGAGTTTTTTTTAATAACGTCTCAATATTAAGTGAATGTTAATACAATAATGAACATTTCTATCAAAATTAATTAAAAGAAAAACTGTTATTTCAAACGTATAATTGAAATCTTTCTACGCCTAGACATAGACATGCCCAAAATCAACTGTAACTGGCGATTAAAACCAGTAACTACCGGTCCGTAACCGGCAAACGTTGGATGCCGGTTACGGGGCGATTGGTCCAACTGCCGACCGCCGGTTAGGCAGTTAACCGGTGGTTAGAAGGTTATAAAAAAACAGTTCAAAATTCAAAAGTAGCCGTGCCCGTCAAAATTAAAAAAATATAATAGCGGTTAGCCGTGCCCAAATCCAACACAACTCTCTCAACTCAATCTCTCTTATTTTCTCTCAATCTCAACGGCGCGAAATTTTTTCGACACTCCGCCCGAAATTAAATACAACTCTAATTAAAACACAACACCAAATCCGATTCGACACACCACGTTCGACACCCACCACCACCACGCCACTCGCCGCGCCAATCTTGAGAACCCTAAATAGGCCGAATTCGTAAAATGGTTAGCGTATCCACACATCAGGTATCTGTATATGTGCTTCCCTTATCATATTAAAATGATTATCGTTTGATATATCTCCACACGCAACTACTTACTACAGTATCTATCTCTCCAAGTCTTTCTGTCTCGATATATATACAAGTGAGAATCACAATGGTACGTATCGGTAGACGACCAATACAAAATCGTATCTTGTCACACTTAAAAATATTTTAGAATGCAAGTTAGAAGTTTTTTGTCGTTAAACTACTACAAGCCACCTAGCACCGCTCGTATGGTATTATACATTATATTGCCAAAAGATGATATAAAGCATTAAGATTTCCGACAAACTATAAACACGTCATAAATGAGGAACTATAAATAGGACGTCCATAGCATTACCATATGGACAGTTTCATTTTTATATAGTACGCACAGAATGGTAAATAATATGCTCTCCGTTTATTTTCCTGGGCAAGAACTAACTCTTCATATCACTTTCGTGAATAAAATGAAGAAATCAATCAAAGTATCCCAATTCGTGAAACCCTAGTTTATATTACGTAGGGTTCAACTTGGACAAAACCCTAGTTTATTATACATAGTGAAACCCTAGTGGTCGCGTCGAAAACGGCCAAAAATAAAATTTATAACGTTACTAATGTGTATAGCGAAAGTAAGGATCGTCTCCACAGGGAAGATGGTTGATTTACTTCTACATAAAAATTCGACTAAATATAACAATAATAATAATAATAATAATATTAATAAATAATAATAATAATAATAATAATAATAATAATAATAATAATAATAATAATAATAATAATAATAATAATAATAATGGAGGGGGGTTTTTAAGTTTCCAACGGAAATCCAAATTAAAGCAGTTATAAACGAAAATATTTTTTAAATAGACTGATATAGAAACGAAATTAAACTAAGAATAGACGAAGAAAATATAGAAATTAACGACTATAAAATAATAATTGAAATAATCGTTCTCCACCTTGATTAATATAATCGATCATAGATTCCTAAATAACGTGTACACATAAGCATAATCAGTTATAGTTGTCGACGAACGCCTAAAAACCAATCTCTTCTTCATTTCTCGATAATTAAGAGACGCTCTAAAATTACTTCCCTAGTAGAAAATAACCTCCGGGACGCCCTGCAAGGTTTAAGATTCCGACAGCATTAAAAACAAAAGAGACTCGATTATTGACTAACTCGCTCGGACGACGCTCTCGCAAGAAACGACTTTGGTCCGTTAAAATCAAATCGTTTAAACTACAATATAACTTGCACTTACTTAAGGTAGAGAAGTTGAATATTGTTCGCTACTTATTAAAACGAACAAACAATTACGGATTTGTCATTTTAATTAGCCGTGGACTCACCTAGATTAATTAAATATTTGCAACTATTTAATCAAACGAAGTTCAACTAAAATAAATTCAAGCTTAAACGAATACTCACGCATTCACGAATAAAGCACAATAATCTCACAATATTATAAATCAAGGTTTTGATATCACTTCAACTATAATAAACTTAACATACCAAAACATAATAATCGAAATACATAGATAGAAAGAAGGCTCGCTTACAACCGTTTGAAGTAACGAAATTTCAGTCCCGATCCACCAACTATCAGCCCAAGCCCAAGCTACAGCTCCTCCCATTTCAGTCCTTTTGTACATCTTCACAGCAACACCCACCTGCACTCTCTCTCTTGTCTTGTAATTTCAGTTCCGGTTCTTCCTTATGCTCAGCCCTCGGTTCAGCCACTGCTTGTGTGTTTGTTGCGGCCTCGATTTGATAAGAACAACTTCCTTCGAGCCCTCCGCTGTCTCTGAATTACAGCACGTCTGCTGCCCCGTGATGTGCTGGCCCATACTCGCTGTTTCAGCCCCGAACTCGCTGCTCAGTGGCTGCCCGATCTGGACCAGAACAGCGTTGTTGTCTCCTCTCGTGGACTGATCTGATCTGCCCTGAGTCACAGCTTCAGTCGCCTTGGTCTGGTTCGATTAGGGATGTCTGCGAAGTTCGTTGGATGATTGATGATGGCGCGAACGCGATTTCGAGGGGGTTAAGCAGCTCTACGTTTCCCCTCTTTTGGATATTTGGGAGATATCAATTAGAGCAGCTCGTCTCCTTTTATAGCATAAAGTTTGAACCGGTTGTTTTTCCTTTGAAGGTGGGAATATGGATCCGGAGTTGTCAAGCGTAGACCTCCACTCTTCTTTTTCTCGTCTCATGGCCCTTCTTTTCAACGACAAGCTGTCTTGTGGATGTCTTGAGATGACGCTGGCTGATCGCTTGCGTGTGTGTTTAAATAGAAGATCGTGCGAGTACGTCAAGTAATAATTAAAACGAATATATTATAACTAGAATCACGCGCGATAGGCAGTGTACCTATCGTTTATAATATAGCTATAGTGAATATCCGAGTATCGAACACGAGGAATAAATTGAGTACTAGTATTAACCTATCAACTCGATATTTAGCCTAAATAAAATAACAAGATTTCTTTATATTACGAACTAACTTAACAGAACAACTTAAAGGATCGGAAGACTAAGGAACACAACTAGAAGTAATAAAAGTGACTTAAGATGACAAATATGTGTTCGGGATTCGAATCCCGCTAGGTGCTGTCGGCTAAAGCTACGGAATATCGTTCCTACGTGAAAATCGACTAAATCGCAGTAATTTCCTACCCACTCACGGATTTGCTGTCGCCCTAAACGTTCGTGGGAATCTAAGTTTAGCGATTACTAGATGGCGAGGATCGAGTATTTGCTGTCGCCCTATACTCGAATCCTAACGTCTACGAACGGCCTGATCGTTATTTAGCTGTCGCCCTAAACGATATACCACACATTCATATCAACACATAGACATACTGATACAAAGAAACAATATCATAGAACGATAAATTGTCGAATACACGTGTTCACGATTATCCTATGCCTTAACTACGACATAACTCAACGTTCATCTATTCCCAAACACACAAGAGGTTTAGCTACTCATATTGAACGTCACAACAACGAGATTTAAAGGTAACGAGGATAGAGAACTCATAAAAACTTCCCTAAGAAGTGAATATGGCATTTCCGAGGTGGAGCTCTCGTTCCTCGATCGTATGAGCGTAGCTTCGTCGTCGGATCGTCCCTTGAGCTTCTCCGAATCACGGGACTGCTTCTAGTGTTCTTCCTTCTCTTCCTTGCTCTCAGTTTTTCGTCCCTCTCTAGTTGTTTTTTTAGTTCTGAAGAGCCTCTCCTTTTTATGCTTTGAAAATGGGCTAAAACCCTGAATTTTGGCACGTTCACGGCCTCTTAATGGGCCTTCACGGCCGTGACGGCGGCTAAAAACCCTATTTCTTGACTTCCTGGCATGAGTCACGGCCTCGTGCAACACGTTCACGGCCGTGAAGGCGGCTTAAACCCTCAAACTTGACTTTCTGGCATGAGTCACGGTTTGTTGCATCTGAAGTCACGGCCGTGACTTCAAGGAATTTTCTTCATCAAACTCTCTGCCATCGTTCACGGCTTCTTGCTGAGGAGTCACGGCCGTGACAAGGGAGAGTGAAGTCTCTGCCTAGATTCACGGCTTCGTACAACGAGGTTCACGGCCGTGACACTGTAAGCTTATATCTCTCATGCTCACTGCCCAAGTTCACGGCCTCATGCATAGTAGTTCACGGCCGTGACTTTCGATAATCGACCCACTGCCCGCTTTCACGGCTTCGTGCAGTATGATTCACGGCCGTGACACTAGGTGACCTTTGCTCCTTAAGCTCTCTGCCATCATTCACGGCCTCTGTTAAGACTGTTCACGGCCGTGACTTATATCTGGCAGCTTCAAGCTTCGCCATTTTCGTGTCGTTTTCGCCTCGTTTTCGTTCCTTTTCGCTCGATAATCATTCGAAGGTCCTACAATATTTAAATGGGTGTAAATAGAGCCAATAAATGCATAGAATGATCAAAACTTTCCTATTATAACCCAAATAAACATAACAATAAACGTATTAAAATACATTTATCAAACCTCCCCACACTTAAGCTTTTGCTTGTCCTCAAGCAAATTAAAAGCAAGAAAAGGTTATCAAGATAACGGCACGACCATTCACAGTTCACCAACGCAGATGGAAAACACAAAATGAAATCAAGCAAGCAATTATAGACACTGCAACAATAATCAGCACTTATCAACACGAATTTTCCTTAGCACTACCAATCGAGATCCACACCTCACAGGGATTCACTCAAATCACTCAGTGTATAGGCCAATAAATCGGTGAATCACTCAATTCATGCAATAATAAAGTCTAATCCATATGCTTGCAAGTCAATCGCACGTCCACTACTTAAAGCAGTTAACATGAATCAGAAGGTCTTTTTGGGTTAAATGGTTTCAGAAAGTAATGAATGGGTAGTGGAATCACATATGAGTAGCAGTCGTGTCGGTCTCCATGTCATTGTCTAAAGCGCGCCAAGAATTAGCCTTTTTAGTTACGCCGTCTTCATATTCCTCTTATTTCTGCTGCGTTCCACTAAGCCTTTCTTCTCCCAAGTCTCGAAATGATAGATGATGTGGAATTCACGAGACTGGAAGATTATCGAAGGAAAGGTTCTTTCTTTCTTTTCGCAACATTTCTTTTCGCTCTTCTCTTTTTTTTTTTTTTTTTGAATACCCTTTCGCATTGCGGTGCGCTGCCCTTACGCCAACTCCTTGTGAGTTAAAACTTAGTTGAAGAGGGGGTTCTTGACTGCTTTCGGCGTTGTCTTGAGGCGTCATCCGACTACGCTTTTCGACTTTGACATTCGACTTTCACTTCTGCTTAACTCGGGTTCAGATGATCTCTGGAGGCTGATTTAGGTTAGTGGCTTATGATATACGAAGTGTAAGAAATAAATAGGCTTAGGCTCAAAGTGGCTAACTACGGTGATCAGTCGTGGTTGGAAACTTTGGCCCTGGACTTATTTCCTAATGCCTTCGTCATATTCATACAAAACATACTATAAGCAATTTCAATGCGTATCAAACAAGCAAGTTCTAGAGAGACGTAAATTATGCACTACTCACACAACCAAGAAAAATGAGCAAAAGCTCGTCAGCTCAAACTCTCACAACGGAACATGGGTTATGTGTGTGAATCTCTCAAAGCAACACTATATCTATTCATGCTGAAAAGATTAAATCACTGATGCATGTCTTTTATCGCTCACTAGACTCCCTAATATGCAATCCACATTGAGATGAACGCAAACAATCATGCCATATTTTCATAGATTTAATAGCCACGGCACGTAATAAAAATTTTCACGTAAATTTTCAACAAAATTCCCCCTCCCCACACTTAAGATGCAGGTTGTCCTCAACGTGTAAAATAAATAAAAGGAAGGTAACAGAAAATGAAATAACGTGACTCCCCTGAAAAAAAATGGCGTGGTCCGTCTTCTACCATCTGATGTAGTTGAACTTGATTTTGAAATATTTTGAGGGTCGTAGTCTAAATTCGTGTCACGTTTCCTGAAAACAGTCAAAAGAAAATTAAACGCACGGAGGAAATAATAAAAGATAACAAAATATGTCATAGTCATCACAAGTACATGAGTACTAGACCAACACAAAAGAGTACTAATAGAAAAACATAACATAAACGAAACTAAAGTGGTGGTGGGGGCGATGGTGGCCGCGGGCGAAGGTGGGCCATCGATTCCTGAGCAAGTCGAACGGACTCCTGTGTATGTTTCATCGCGGCGTCCATCGCCTGAAGGGCCAGCTCATATCGTTGTTGCTCCTCGCGGTAACGTCGGTGGGCTTCTTCGTTGCGACGCTCGTACTCGTCCTGACGGCGTCGTGTCTCCTCGTCACGCTGTATGGCCTCCTGATGGTAGCGGAGCATGTCCTCGCGCAGTGTGTGAAGGTCTGCGGCGGACGCGTAAGGAGCTACCCCTGATGACTCCCCCTCGTGGTAGCCGGAGGAATGGGAAGTGCCGGCGTCTGGGTGCACCGGAACTGACCCTTCACCCGCAATTTCCAGGGGCTGGGGAAATGCGTCACCGAGATCCGTCTGCCCACGGTAAACCTGATGCCAGATGTAAACTTTGTTCGAACGGGACCAGTTGGGCGCCTTGATCAACATCTTCATCTTCAACATCATATCCTCGTTGACCAAATTACGCCCTCCCACAATCTGCATCTCCGGTGGATTGGCTGGCCACAGGTTAAGGCCCTTGATGACCCTAGTAATGAATGGCGCTACAGCGATCTTCCCGTGGCTACGAACGTCGGCTTGGGCCGCGAAGGCGTGCTTCAGGGCCATTCCTAGATGTACGTGTTCCCCGTGCTGCATCTTGAGTAAATAGAAGAGGTCGCGAAGGCCAATTGCGCCGTGTGAATCGCCCCTTGGTGTGAGCGAAGTCGTCAGGAGCCGGTGGATATATCGCAGGCCGGGGCTCCTGAGCGACGAGGCCTTCGACGTTTTGACGCTGTAGGGGGGCTCGCCGGGTCTCGTAATCTCTTCCCAACCGGCCTGACGAAAGTCGTCGCTTGCCAGGTAATCCTTGTAATACAAGTCTGCCAACTCTGTGTGCCCGTCAGGTAGCTCCGGTGTCCCAATTGCACGGCATATGTCTTCAATGTCCGCCACATGCTCTGTGTTAAACGCCCGGAATGTGATCTTGTTCCGGCCAAATTCTTCGTGGGCGAAGGTGGACAGAAACTCCAGTGTCAGCTCCTTATATCCCGGCTCGTCGATATGAAAGAAATCGAGCCACCCACTCAGTGACAGGTATCCGGCCACCTGCTGGTCAATGCTGTACTTCTCCAGCGTCTCATGATCAATCTGATCAGTCAAGATGAATTCCGTGTTCTTTAGCCTGTTATAACGGGCCTGGTGTGTCTCATCGTTAAACTGCCCCATAGCCTCTAGTAGTGACGGTGTGTTTTGGCCTCGACGTGAACGACTCGTTGAGCGCGAATCGTTAGCACGTCCTGCGGCGGTTCGGCTTTTACCCATGGTACCTAAAAAATCCAAATGTGAGTTAGCGAGAAGAAGATAATCAACACAGCTTGACTCTACCAACGTAACGACAAAATTCACAATTCTTAAAACGAGAACATATACAATTTCCTAGCGGCATTTTGTCGAACACATAATAGACGTGTTAAAATACTCCATCAAATTTCAATAATCGATTAACCAAGCACACCCTTCGACGTTAAACAATGAAACTAAGCTAATGAAAACAGTAAAGCAACCAACTTCGTCAATAATTTTCGAAAATCCCCAAATCATGCAATTAGGGTTATGGTCCCAAGTTGAAAATTTACGAACGAAATCATGAAATTGATCGCACCCAAGGCATTCACAACATATATCTAACCATAAAGAGCAATACAAACACCACATTTGACCCAAATTGTAAAAGCCCCAATTTCGAAAATTAGGGTTCATCGCCCAAAATCGAAATTCATACACGAAAACTGCAAATCTGTCAACCCCAACATGTTTATAGCATAAATCTAGTAATGAAAGAGCAATCTAAACACAAAAATCAACCTCAATCTCGAAGCTCGCCTTTAAACCGAAAGTTAGGGTGGTGATAGTCCATACCTTTTGATTTTACCGAATTAAGAGTGTGAATCGGTGTTGTTCGTTGATGTTCCTGGAATTAGGCCGACGGTAGGCGGTTATGCGGCGGCGACGTGGTCGGAATTTTGGTTTTTGGGGTGATTAGACGAGATTTTATGAATGTTGTGTGGCTTGCCTCGCCTCCATGATAATGCTTCAATCGATGCCCGTTCACCTTGAAAGTACCCTGTCCCATACCTGAAATCTCAACAGTACCGTATGAGAAAACACGAGTAACAGTGAACGGTCCTGACCACCGTGACCTAAGCTTACCAGGAAAAAGCCTAAGTCGAGAATTAAAGAGGAGGACTTGGTCCCCTTCTTGAAATTCTCGTCTGTGCCTAATTTTGTTATCATGGTAGGCTTTTGAACGCTCTTTATACATTCTGGCGTTATCATAAGCTGATAAACGCCACTCGTCAAGCTCATTAATTTGGAGCTGCCGCTTTTCACCGGCTTTTCCCAAATCCATCCAATGACTTAATTGCCCAATAGGCTTTATGTTCGATTTCTACGGGGAGGTGGCATGCCTTCCCGTAAACCAATCTATACGGTGTAGTACCTATTGGTGTCTTATACGCGGTTCTATATGCCCAAAGTGCGTCATTAAGCTTATTAGCCCACTCCTTACGGTTCCCAGCTATAGTTTTCTCAAGAATACGTTTTAACTCGCGGTTCACGACTTCTACCTGACCGCTAGCCTGAGGGTGATAAGGGGTGGACAGACTGTGTTTAACACCATATCGATCTAAGATACGTGCAAATTGGGTGTTACAGAAATGGGTGCCTCTATCGCTAATGATGCATCTAGGTGCCCCAAATCGTGAAAATAATGCTCGTAAAAATCGCACAACAACCCTAGCATCGTTCGTGGGTAAAGCTTGCGCCTCGGCCCACTTAGACACATAGTCTACAGCAACCAGAATGTACTTATTATTATACGAACTAGGAAATGGGCCCATGAAATCTATACCCCAAACATCGAAAATCTCATAAACTAGAATAAAATTTTGAGGCATTTCATCACGTTTTGAGATATTACCTATGCGCTGACATTGATCACAAATGTCAACATACCGTTGGGCGTCTTTGAAAATCGTTGGCCAATAAAACCCGCTTTCCAGTACCTTCTGAGCTGTTCGATTGGCTGCATAATGCCCTCCAGTTGGTCCGCTATGGCAATGCCCTAGAATCTTCGTCGTCTCAGGGGAAGCAACACATCGTCGTATCACCTGGTCTGCACATTGCCTGAACAGATATGGATCTTCCCAAAAGTAATACCTCAAGTCAGAAAAGAATTTCTTCTTTTGCTGACTTGTGTATCCCTTTGGTAGAACCCTTGCAACAAGATAATTAGCGAAATCTGCAAACCAAGGAATATCGTCACTTACCACTTGTATTGCATACAAGTGCTCGTCTGGGAATGTGTCCTGAATCTCTTTGCCGTCCTTGTTGTAAATTTCGGACTCCTCTAGTCGAGAGAGGTGATCCGCCGCCAAATTCTCTGCCCCTTTTTATCTCGGATCTCTATATCGAACTCTTGAAGGAGTAAGACCCATCTAATTAGCCGAGGCTTGGCGTCCGGCTTCGCTAGTAAATACTTAAGGGCAGAGTGATCAGTAAAAACAATAACTTTCGATAAAATAAGGTATGACCTGAATTTATCGAAGGCGAACACGACAGCTAAGAGCTCCTTTTCCGTGGTCGTATAGTTTGCCTGGGCTGTGTCTAACGTCTTACTGGCGTAGTAAATTGGCCTGAAATGATTATCCTTACGCTGCCCTAGCACGGCTCCCACTGCGTAATCACTTGCATCGCACATTAGTTCAAAGGGCAGCCCCCAATCGGGGGCAACCATGATAGGTGCTGCGATCAATCGCTCCTTAAGCAAATTAAAGGCATGCAAACATTCATCGTTAAAATCAAACGGAGCATCTTTCTCAAGTAATCTAGACATGGGTCGAGCGATTTTAGAAAAATCCTTAATGAACCTACGATAGAAGCCAGCATGTCCTAGAAAACTCCTAATTGATCTCACGTTCGAGGGGACATGTAATTTTTCTATTGTCTCTAATTTAGCTCGGTCCACTTCGATTCCTTTAGAGGAAATCTTATGGCCCAGAACTATACCCTCTCGAACCATGAAATGACACTTCTCCCAATTAATTGCCAAGTTCGTTTCTTCGCAGCGTGCGAGTACAAGCTTCAGATTAGCAAGGCACACATCAAACGACGACCCAAATACCGAAAAATCATCCATAAACACTTCCATTACCTCACCTACCAACTCATCGAATATTGCCATCATACATCGCTGGAAGGTGGCCGGAGCGTTGCATAGACCGAATGACATCCTTCGATACGCAAACGTACCGAAGGGACAAGTGAATGTGGTCTTCTCCTGGTCCTCAGGTGCAATGAGAATCTGCAGATATCCTGAAAGACCATCAAGAAAGCAATAAAATGAATGACCAGATAATTTTTCTAGCATTTGATCAATAAATGGTAAGGGGAAATGGTCCTTTCTCGTGGCGTCGTTTAATTTTCTGTAATCGATGCACACACGCCACCCAGTAACGGTCCTTGTTGGAATCAATTCATTCTTATCGTTAGTGACGACCGTCATTCCTCCCTTCTTCGGGACCACTTGGACCGGACTTACCCAAGCGCTATCTGAGATAGGGTAGATCATCCCCGCGTCTAGTAGCTTAATAACCTCTTTCTTCACGACATCTTTCATATTCGGATTGAGTCGCCTTTGACGTTGGGCGACTGGCTTAAACTCGTCCTCCATCAGGATCTTGTGCGTACAATAGCTCGGACTGATCCCTCTGATGTCGGATATCTTCCACGCCAATGCCTTCTTGTGTGCTCTCAACACTTCCAAAAGCTGGCCCTTCTGCCCGTCGTCGAGACTCGATGAAATGATGACTGGTAGCCCTCCATTGTTTCCGAGAAACGCATACTCGAGGTGGTCAGGTAACAGCTTCAACTCTAGGACGGGTGGCTCCTCGGCCGAGCTCTTTTCCTTGTCTTCTTCGCTACTCTCGTCGATAGCTATGATGGGCTCGTCGACTTCCTCCCCACACTCGTCAATTGCCAAAATTTTCTGTGTATATTGCTCGTAGGGGAACTGTGATAGACCTTGTACAGAAAAGAAAAAATCATGCTCAACAGCGTCTAAGTAGTAGCACTTATCATCATGCTCATTAGTCTTCTTCATTGACTCAGCCATATTGAACGTAACTTTTTCACCGTCTACCGTCAAAGTTAACGTCCCATTTCTAACATCTATCATAGTTTCACCGGTAGCTAAAAATGGTCTACCTAGAATCAATGGAACGTTCTCATCCTCCTCCATATCTAAGATAACAAAGTCGGCGGGAATCACAAATTTACCTACCTTTACTAGGACATCCTCAATAACACCCCTAGGGTATTTTAACGAACGACCAGCTAATTGAAGACTCATCCTAGTGGGTCGTGGTTCACCTAGTCCTAAGCGCTTAAACATGGAATACGGCATTAAATTTATGCTAGCTCCTAGATCAGCTAAAGCGCGTTCAACAACTAAGTCTCCTATAAGACAGGGAATCGTAAAACTCCCTGGGTCTTTGAGCTTCTTCGGCATCTTGTTTTGAAGTATCGCCGAGCATTCCCCTCGTAAGCACACCGACGTTACCGCGAGGAGCAACAACGATATGAGCTGGCCCTTCAGGCGATGGACGCCGCGATGAAACATACACAGGAGTCCGTTCGACTTGCTCAGGAATCGATGGCCCACCTTCGCCCGCGGCCACCATCGCCCCCACCACCACTTTAGTTTCGTTTATGTTATGTTTTTCTATTAGTACTCTTTTGTGTTGGTCTAGTACTCATGTACTTGTGATGACTATGACATATTTTGTTATCTTTTATTATTTCCTCCGTGCGTTTAATTTTCTTTTGACTGTTTTCAGGAAACGTGACACGAATTTAGACTACGACCCTCAAAATATTTCAAAATCAAGTTCAACTACATCAGATGGTAGAAGACGGACCACGCCATTTTTTTTCAGGGGAGTCACGTTATTTCATTTTCTGTTACCTTCCTTTTATTTATTTTACACGTTGAGGACAACGTGCATCTTAAGTGTGGGGAGGGGGAATTTTGTTGAAAATTTACGTGAAAATTTTTATGACGTGCCGTGGCTATTAAATCTATGAAAATATGGCATGATTGTTTGCGTTCATCTCAATGTGGATTGCATATTAGGGAGTCTAGTGAGCGATAAAAGACATGCATCAGTGATTTAATCTTTTCAGCATGAATAGATATAGTGTTGCTTTGAGAGATTCACACACATAACCCATGTTCCGTTGTGAGAGTTTGAGCTGACGAGCTTTTGCTCATTTTTCTTGGTTGTGTGAGTAGTGCATAATTTACGTCTCTCTAGAACTTGCTTGTTTGATACGCATTAAAATTGCTTATAGTATGTTTTGTATGAATATGACGAAGGCATTAGGAAATAAGTCCAGGGCCAAAGTTTCCAACCACGACTGATCACCGTAGTTAGCCACTTTGAGCCTAAGCCTATTTATTTCTTACACTTCGTATATCATAAGCCACTAACCTAAATCAGCCTCCAGAGATCATCTGAACCCGAGTTAAGCAGAAGTGAAAGTCGAATGTCAAAGTCGAAAAGCGTAGTCGGATGACGCCTCAAGACAACGCCGAAAGCAGTCAAGAACCCCCTCTTCAACTAAGTTTTAACTCACAAGGAGTTGGCGTAAGGGCAGCGCACCGCAATGCGAAAGGGTATTCAAAAAAAAAAAAAAAAAAAGAGAAGAGCGAAAAGAAATGTTGCGAAAAGAAAGAAAGAACCTTTCCTTCGATAATCTTCCAGTCTCGTGAATTCCACATCATCTATCATTTCGAGACTTGGGAGAAGAAAGGCTTAGTGGAACGCAGCAGAAATAAGAGGAATATGAAGACGGCGTAACTAAAAAGGCTAATTCTTGGCGCGCTTTAGACAATGACATGGAGACCGACACGACTGCTACTCATATGTGATTCCACTACCCATTCATTACTTTCTGAAACCATTTAACCCAAAAAGACCTTCTGATTCATGTTAACTGCTTTAAGTAGTGGACGTGCGATTGACTTGTAAGCATATGGATTAGACTTTATTATTGCATGAATTGAGTGATTCACCGATTTATTGGCCTATACACTGAGTGATTTGAGTGAATCCCTGTGAGGTGTGGATCTCGATTGGTAGTGCTAAGGAAAATTCGTGTTGATAAGTGCTGATTATTGTTGCAGTGTCTATAATTGCTTGCTTGATTTCATTTTGTGTTTTCCATCTGCGTTGGTGAATTGTGAATGGTCGTGCCGTTATCTTGATAATCTTTTCTTGTTTTTAATTTGCTTGAGGACAAGCAAAAGCTTAAGTGTGGGGAGGTTTGATAAACGTATTTTAATACGTTTATTGTTATGTTTATTTGGGTTATAATAGGAAAGTTTTGATCATTCTATGCATTTATTGGCTCTATTTACACCCATTTAAATATTGTAGGACCTTCGAATGATTATCGAGCGAAAAGGAACGAAAACGAGGCGAAAACGACACGAAAATGGCGAAGTTTGAAGCTGCCAGATATAAGTCACGGCCGTGAACAGTCTTAACAGAGGCCGTGAATGATGGCAGAGAGCTTAAGGAGCAAAGGTCACCTAGTGTCACGGCCGTGAATCATACTGCACGAAGCCGTGAAAGCGGGCAGTGGGTCGATTATCGAAAGTCACGGCCGTGAACTACTATGCATGAGGCCGTGAACTTGGGCAGTGAGCATGAGAGATATAAGCTTACAGTGTCACGGCCGTGAACCTCGTTGTACGAAGCCGTGAATCTAGGCAGAGACTTCACTCTCCCTTGTCACGGCCGTGACTCCTCAGCAAGAAGCCGTGAACGATGGCAGAGAGTGTGATGAAGAAAATTCCTTGAAGTCACGGCCGTGACTTCAGATGCAACAAACCGTGACTCATGCCAGAAAGTCAAGTTTGAGGGTTTAAGCCGCCTTCACGGCCGTGAACGTGTTGCACGAGGCCGTGACTCATGCCAGGAAGTCAAGAAATAGGGTTTTTAGCCGCCGTCACGGCCGTGAAGGCCCATTAAGAGGCCGTGAACGTGCCAAAATTCAGGGTTTTAGCCCATTTTCAAAGCATAAAAAGGAGAGGCTCTTCAGAACTAAAAAAACAACTAGAGAGGGACGAAAAACTGAGAGCAAGGAAGAGAAGGAAGAACACTAGAAGCAGTCCCGTGATTCGGAGAAGCTCAAGGGACGATCCGACGACGAAGCTACGCTCATACGATCGAGGAACGAGAGCTCCACCTCGGAAACGCCATATTCACTTCTTAGGGAAGTTTTTATGAGTTCTCTATCCTCGTTACCTTTAAATCTCGTTGTTGTGACGTTCAATATGAGTAGCTAAACCTCTTGTGTGTTTGGGAATAGATGAACGTTGAGTTATGTCGTAGTTAAGGCATAGGATAATCGTGAACACGTGTATTCGACAATTTATCGTTCTATGATATTGTTTCTTTGTATCAATATGTCTATGTGTTGATATGAATGTGTGGTATATCGTTTAGGGCGACAGCTAAATAACGATCAGGCCGTTCGTAGACGTTAGGATTCGAGTATAGGGCGACAGCAAATACTCGATCCTCGCCATCTAGTAATCGCTAAACTTAGATTCCCACGAACGTTTAGGGCGACAGCAAATCCGTGAGTGGGTAGGAAATTACTGCGATTTAGTCGATTTTCACGTAGGAACGATATTCCGTAGCTTTAGCCGACAGCACCTAGCGGGATTCGAATTCCGAACACATATTTGTCATCTTAAGTCACTTTTATTACTTCTAGTTGTGTTCCTTAGTCTTCCGATCCTTTAAGTTGTTCTGTTAAGTTAGTTCGTAATATAAAGAAATCTTGTTATTTTATTTAGGCTAAATATCGAGTTGATAGGTTAATACTAGTACTCAATTTATTCCTCGTGTTCGATACTCGGATATTCACTATAGCTATATTATAAACGATAGGTACACTGCCTATCGCGCGTGATTCTAGTTATAATATATTCGTTTTAATTATTACTTGACGTACTCGCACGATCTTTTATTTAAACACACACGCAAGCGATCAAGTTTTTGTTGAAATCGAACCATTCACGGCCGTGACTGCTTATCCCACAAGCCGTGAAACGGAGCAGAGAGCTCCTTTCGCCAGATTCACGGCCGTGACTGGCATGACAAGGGCCGTGAATACGGGCAGTGTATGAGACCGCATAGGTCACGGCCGTGAGTAACAAACACGGGCCGTGACACCCCTTTTTTTTTAATTATTTATATATATATATATATATATATATATTTTTTATTATTATTATTATTATTTTTTTTTTTTTTTTTATAAACCGTCGGAGTCACGGCCGTGAATTGTTATCCACAAGCCGTGACGAAGGGCAGTGTATGAGTAATCCATAGTTAACGGCCGTGACTCCCGAGACACAAACCGTGAATGTTGGCAGTGTGAGATAGGGTTGTTGCTCAACGATTCACGACCGTGAGTGACTAAGCACATGGCCGTGAATTTGAGCAGTGGCTGTAGTTGGCCATAGTCGCGGCCGTGACTGTCGAATCATTGGCCGTGACTTCTATAATTTATTTATTTATTTATTTATTTTTTTTTATAATACTTTTTATTATTTAATATATATTTTAACTATGATTGACACGCAATCAACGAATTTTTCGAGAACGATTGGCGCAAGGAAAAATCTGATAATCAACAAACGAAATATCACTTTCTCGCTCGGCGTCAGATCATCCAAGTCAAAAATTCGTCTGTATCATTTATGGGATTTGCCGGGTATGATAATGATATTTTTGTGCCATTCATGCCTATAAATAGACATTGGTAGAACAACACCATAGCATCATCTACCATACATCCTACGTCTTTACAATCTTATTTTTGAAATTTCTGGGTTAGCTAGCCATTATGTATTGGGGACAGCAGCAAGACCGTGAGAATGAGAGTGAAGAATACGTGAGGGTTCGACGCAACTTAGATATGCTGTCACTCTACTTCGCTCTTCTTGTGGGTTTGTTCGCAGTTTTACTCGCTTTCGTGTGTTGGGTTCTCACAAGGTGCACTTGTGAGTAACCCGCCCTTATGAAGCAAAATAAACTCTTGTTCTGTCTTTTGTTCGCAGTTTTAATTTGCTTTTGTCTTGGTCTTTCACACGTTGTAATGGTGTTGTAACCATCTTTTATGTAGTAAAACTATGTTCCTATCTCATCTTTCGATTCTGCGTTGTACCCATCTTCAATGTTTGTAATAAACTTATTATTAATTAACTATTATTGTTATTATTATTATTGTTGTTATTATTGTTTTATTTAATTTAATATATATATATATATAGTTTTAGATTTTTTTTATATATATATATACCGAAAACATAAAATAGACATACCTGGGCTGCCTCCCAAGGAGCGCTTCTTTTAACGTCTCAGCCTGACGTCCTTCCTAGGCTCTTATGCTAGCTTGAAATCGAGGTATAATACCTCCTTATCGCTTAAATCTTCCTCGCCTCCATGATAATGCTTCAATCGATGCCCGTTCACCTTGAAAGTACCCTGTCCCATACCTGAAATCTCAACAGTACCGTATGAGAAAACACGAGTAACAGTGAACGGTCCTGACCACCGTGACCTAAGCTTACCAGGAAAAAGCCTAAGTCGACAATTAAAGAGGAGGACTTGGTCCCCTTCTTGAAATTCTCGTCTGTGCCTAATTTTGTTATCATGGTAGGCTTTTGAACGCTCTTTATACATTCTGGCGTTATCATAAGCTGATAAACGCCACTCGTCAAGCTCATTAATTTGGAGCTGCCGCTTTTCACCGGCTTTTCCCAAATCCATCCAATGACTTAATTGCCCAATAGGCTTTATGTTCGATTTCTACGGGGAGGTGGCATGCCTTCCCGTAAACCAATCTATACGGTGTAGTACCTATTGGTGTCTTATACGCGGTTCTATATGCCCAAAGTGCGTCATTAAGCTTATTAGCCCACTCCTTACGGTTCCCATCTATAGTTTTCTCAAGAATACGTTTTAACTCGCGGTTCACGACTTCTACCTGACCGCTAGCCTGAGGGTGATAAGGGGTGGACAGACTGTGTTTAACACCATATCGATCTAAGGTACGTGCAAATTGGGTGTTACAGAAATGGGTGCCTCTATCGCTAATGATGCATCTAGGTGCCCCAAATCGTGAAAATAATGCTCGTAAAAATCGCACAACAACCCTAGCATCGTTCGTGGGTAAAGCTTGCGCCTCGGCCCACTTAGACACATAGTCTACAGCAACCAGAATGTACTTACTATTATACGAACTAGGAAACGGGCCCATGAAATCTATACCCCAAACATCGAAAATCTCATAAACTAGAATAAAATTTTGAGGCATTTCATCACGTTTTGAGATATTACCTGTGCGCTGACATTGATCACAAATGTCAATATACCGTTGGGCGTCTTTGAAAATCGTTGGCCAATAAAACCCGCTTTCCAGTACCTTCTGAGCTGTTCGATTGGCTGCATAATGCCCTCCAGTTGGTCCGCTATGGCAATGCCCTAGAATCTTCGTCGTCTCAGGGGAAGCAACACATCGTCGTATCACCTGGTCTGCACATTGCCTGAACAGATATGGATCTTCCCAAAAGTAATACTTCAAGTCAGAAAAGAATTTCTTCTTTTGCTGACTTGTGTATCCCTTTGGTAGAACCCTTGCAACAAGATAATTAGCGAAATCTGCAAACCAAGGAATATCGTCACTTACCACTTGTATTGCATACAAGTGCTCGTCTGGGAATGTGTCCTGAATCTCTTTGCCGTCCTTGTTGTAAATTTCGGACTCCTCTAGTCGAGAGAGGTGATCCGCCGCCAAATTCTCTGCCCCCTTTTTATCTCGGATCTCTATATCGAACTCTTGAAGGAGTAAGACCCATCTAATTAGCCGAGGCTTGGCGTCCGGCTTCGCTAGTAAATACTTAAGGGCAGAGTGATCAGTAAAAACAATAACTTTCGATAAAATAAGGTATGACCTGAATTTATCGAAGGCGAACACGACAGCTAAGAGCTCCTTTTCCGTGGTCGTATAGTTTGCCTGGGCTGTGTCTAACGTCTTACTGGCGTAGTAAATTGGCCTGAAATGATTATCCTTACGCTGCCCTAGCACGGCTCCCACTGCGTAATCACTTGCATCGCACATTAGTTCAAAGGGCAGCCCCCAATCGGGGGCAACCATGATAGGTGCTGCGATCAATCGCTCCTTAAGCAAATTAAAGGCATGCAAACATTCATCGTTAAAATCAAACGGAGCATCTTTCTCAAGTAATCTAGACATGGGTCGAGCGATTTTAGAAAAATCCTTAATGAACCTACGATAGAAGCCAGCATGTCCTAGAAAACTCCTAATTGATCTCACGTTCGAGGGGACATGTAATTTTTCTATTGTCTCTAATTTAGCTCGGTCCACTTCGATTCCTTTAGAGGAAATCTTATGGCCCAGAACTATACCCTCTCGAACCATGAAATGACACTTCTCCCAATTAATTGCCAAGTTCGTTTCTTCGCAGCGTGCGAGTACAAGCTTCAGATTAGCAAGGCACACATCAAACGACGACCCAAATACCGAAAAATCATCCATAAACACTTCCATTACCTCACCTACCAACTCATCGAATATTGCCATCATACATCGCTGGAAGGTGGCCGGAGCGTTGCATAGACCGAATGGCATCCTTCGATACGCAAACGTACCGAAGGGACAAGTGAATGTGGTCTTCTCCTGGTCCTCAGGTGCAATGGGAATCTGCAGATATCCTGAAAGACCATCAAGAAAGCAATAAAATGAATGACCAGATAATTTTTCTAGCATTTGATCAATAAATGGTAAGGGGAAATGGTCCTTTCTCGTGGCGTCGTTTAATTTTCTGTAATCGATGCACACACGCCACCCAGTAACGGTCCTTGTTGGAATCAATTCATTCTTATCGTTAGTGACGACCGTCATTCCTCCCTTCTTCGGGACCACTTGGACCGGACTTACCCAAGCGCTATCTGAGATAGGGTAGATCATCCCCGCGTCTAGTAGCTTAATAACCTCTTTCTTCACGACATCTTTCATATTCGGATTGAGTCGCCTTTGACGTTGGGCGACTGGCTTAAACTCGTCCTCCATCAGGATCTTGTGCGTACAATAGCTCGGACTGATCCCTCTGATGTCGGATATCTTCCACGCCAATGCCTTCTTGTGTGCTCTCAACACTTCCAAAAGCTGGCCCTTCTGCCCGTCGTCGAGACTCGATGAAATGATGACTGGTAGCCCTCCATTGTTTCCGAGAAACGCATACTCGAGGTGGTCAGGTAACAGCTTCAACTCTAGGACGGGTGGCTCCTCGGCCGAGCTCTTTTCCTTGTCTTCTTCGCTACTCTCGTCGATAGCTATGATGGGCTCGTCGACTTCCTCCCCACACTCGTCAATTGCCAAAATTTTCTGTGTATATTGCTCGTAGGGGAACTGTGATAGACCTTGTACAGAAAAGAAAAAATCATGCTCAACAGCGTCTAAGTAGTAGCACTTATCATCATGCTCATTAGTCTTCTTCATTGACTCAGCCATATTGAACGTAACTTTTTCACCGTCTACCGTCAAAGTTAACGTCCCATTTCTAACATCTATCATAGTTTCACCGGTAGCTAAAAATGGTCTACCTAGAATCAATGGAACGTTCTCATCCTCCTCCATATCTAAGATAACAAAGTCGGCGGGAATCACAAATTTACCTACCTTTACTAGGACATCCTCAATAACACCCCTAGGGTATTTTAACGAACGATCAGCTAATTGAAGACTCATCCTAGTGGGTCGTGGTTCACCTAGTCCTAAGCGCTTAAACATGGAATACGGCATTAAATTTATGCTAGCTCCTAGATCAGCTAAAGCGCGTTCAACAACTAAGTCTCCTATAAGACAGGGAATCGTAAAACTCCCTGGGTCTTTGAGCTTCTTCGGCATCTTGTTTTGAAGTATCGCCGAGCATTCCCCTCGTAAGCACACCGTGGAAACATGTTCGAGTTTCCTCCTGTTCGTCAATAGGTCCTTCAAAAACTTGGCGAAGCTGGGCATCTGCGTAATAGCCTCAACAAACGGTAAGTTAATATGTAAATCCTTACACATGTTCATAAATTTACCGAATTGCGCCTCGTCTCTGTCCTTCTTCAGCCGAGCTGGGTACGGGATCCTTGGCTGGTACGGCTTCACCGGTGGTCGCTCGGTCTCCTCTGCCTTTTCTTTTTGGGGTTCGACTTTCTCCTTTTCAGCTTCGACGTTCTCCTTCTCAGCTTCGGCCTTCTCAACATTGTCGCCTTTGTTTACCTCCACTTCTGACTCGTCGTGGATCTCGAAACTAGCCTTCTCAGTCGACTTATTTTGGGAGGTACCTCCTGCAACTCTCTTCCGTTTCTCAGGGTGACCGCCTTGCAATATTCCTTAGGATTTGGTTCGGTATAGCTTGGAAGTGAACCTTGAGGTCGTTCAGCCAATTGCTTTGCTATTTGGCCAACTTGCAACTCCAATTTTCGTACAGACGCATCTGTATTTTGAGCTCGGAGATCAATGGATTGGAATTGTTCTTCCATCTTTGTTAATCGACTCTCATGGGCTTGAGTAGTCTTGTCGAAGTTTGAGAGGAGTCTCTCCATCATACCCTTCATATCCCTCATGTCATTTGATCCTGAACCCTGAGCCGTATTATGATAGTTATTGCTTGATCCTCCGGCTTGAAATCCCGGTGGTGGCCCTTGTTGGAAACCGGATTGCCTTTGCACTCGATGGCCTTGATTTCCGTAAGAAAGATTCGGATGTGCTCGAGGTTGGAAGCTTCTCTGTCCTTGATAATTTCCCATGTAGTCAACGTGTTCCACCGGTGGTATGACTTGACATTCCGACGTCTCGTGGGCTGCACCACAATTACCACAATGCGGTATGTAAGGTATCTGTTGCGGTGGTGCGGTGGTCATCGGTGTCATTACAGCATTAACGGTCGGTGGTTGGGTAACTTTTGGTAGTAGCGCATTGATCATCGTCTGAAGTTGAGTTTGCGTCGTGGCAACTTGTTGTTGAAGAGCGTCAAACTTAGCATTCATCGCCGTGTCCTCACTTACTTCGAACACTCCAGGCACCCTCATTCTTGTGTTGCCTCGCATGAAGCTGTTCCTTGTATAATCTTCAATTAGGTTCCAAGCTTCTGTGGCACTGAGCTTCACAAGTCCTCCGTTTGCGGCCCCGTCTAGCATATGGGCAGTTTGATCATTGAGTGCTTCGTGGAATCGATTAACGATTGCGGCCTTTGTCATTCCATGCTGCGGACATCTCTTTAGTAGGGCTTTGTACCTCTCCCAAACTTCGTAGAGGTTCTCCGTGTCCTTTTGGTGAAAGAGTGAAATCTCAGTTTTCAACCGAAGTACCTTTGATTGCGGGAAAAAGTAGCCAAGGAAAGCTCCTCGTAGCTCGTCCCAAGTAGTGATAGACCTAGGTGGTAATAGCTCCAACCACTCCTTTGCTTTGTCTTTGAGAGAAAATGGAAATAGCATAAGCTTGATGGTGTCGTTTGGAACTCCATTGATCTTGATAGTGTCCGTAATTGTTAGAAACGCCTTTATGTGTTTGTACGGATCATCTTCAGACCTTCCTTCGAATTGAGCCGTCTGAAATATCATTTGAAGCCACGAATGTTTCAATTCGAAGTTGTTGTTCTCGAAAGGTGGTATCACGATTGCCGATTCCGTACCACCAAGGGTGTCGTGCTTGAGCAAATCTTGCAGTGATTGCTCCTCGTTATTAACTTCTTGATCTGCCATCTTTTTTGGTGTCCCTGAACTATCAACCGACGTCTCGATGTGAGAAGTGTTTGCCGTGTCCTGAGAACCTTCTGTTGTGTCGTGAGAATAATCAACTAGCTGAAATGAGTTGTCGGACGAAGAACTTCCAATTACTTCCTCCCTTAGTCTTCGTCGCAACGTACGCTCGAAATCCGGAGATGCTTCAATGAGTGGATGCGATGGATGATTTCGGGTCATTCACCGTAAAAGTACACCTTGAAGACCAACGAATCTCGTTAGTTAATTAACAAGTCACAACCGAGAAAATAATCGCAAATCAAAGAAATTCTGGTAAACTAGAATAAAATAACAAATAAGTGAATGGCTAAATTACTGAACTTAGGTTTTCCTAATATCAAATTATTCCCCGGCAACGGGGCCAAAAACTTGATCGCTTGCGTGTGTGTTTAAATAAAAGATCGTGCGAGTACGTCAAGTAATAATTAAAACGAATATATTATAACTAGAATCACGCGCGATAGGCAGTGTACCTATCGTTTATAATATAGCTATAGTGAATATCCGAGTATCGAACACGAGGAATAAATTGAGTACTAGTATTAACCTATCAACTCGATATTTAGCCTAAATAAAATAACAAGATTTCTTTATATTACGAACTAACTTAACAGAACAACTTAAAGGATCGGAAGACTAAGGAACACAACTAGAAGTAATAAAAGTGACTTAAGATGACAAATATGTGTTCGGGATTCGAATCCCGCTAGGTGCTGTCGGCTAAAGCTACGGAATATCGTTCCTACGTGAAAATCGACTAAATCGCAGTAATTTCCTACCCACTCACGGATTTGCTGTCGCCCTAAACGTTCGTGGGAATCTAAGTTTAGCGATTACTAGATGGCGAGGATCGAGTATTTGCTGTCGCCCTATACTCGAATCCTAACGTCTACGAACGGCCTGATCATTATTTAGCTGTCGCCCTAAACGATATACCACACATTCATATCAACACATAGACATATTGATACAAAGAAACAATATCATAGAACGATAAATTGTCGAATACACGTGTTCACGATTATCCTATGCCTTAACTACGACATAACTCAACGTTCATCTATTCCCAAACACACAAGAGGTTTAGCTACTCATATTGAACGTCACAACAACGAGATTTAAAGGTAACGAGGATAGAGAACTCATAAAAACTTCCCTAAGAAGTGAATATGGCGTTTCCGAGGTGGAGCTCTCGTTCCTCGATCATATGAGCGTAGCTTCGTCGTCGGATCGTCCCTTGAGCTTCTCCGAATCACGGGACTGCTTCTAGTGTTCTTCCTTCTCTTCCTTGCTCTCAGTTTTTCGTCCCTCTCTAGTTGTTTTTTTAGTTCTCAAGAGCCTCTCCTTTTTATGCTTTGAAAATGGGCTAAAACCCTGAATTTTGGCACGTTCACGGCCTCTTAATGGGCCTTCACGGCCGTGACGGCGGCTAAAAACCCTATTTCTTGACTTCCTGGCATGAGTCACGGCCTCGTGCAACACGTTCACGGCCGTGAAGGCGGCTTAAACCCTCAAACTTGACTTTCTGGCATGAGTCACGGTTTGTTGCATCTGAAGTCACGGCCGTGACTTCAAGGAATTTTCTTCATCAAACTCTCTGCCATCGTTCACGGCTTCTTGCTGAGGAGTCACGGCCGTGACAAGGGAGAGTGAAGTCTCTGCCTAGATTCACGGCTTCGTACAACGAGGTTCACGGCCGTGACACTGTAAGCTTATATCTCTCATGCTCACTGCCCAAGTTCACGGCCTCATGCATAGTAGTTCACGGCCGTGACTTTCGATAATCGACCCACTGCCCGCTTTCACGGCTTCGTGCAGTATGATTCACGGCCGTGACACTAGGTGACCTTTGCTCCTTAAGCTCTCTGCCATCATTCACGGCCTCTGTTAAGACTGTTCACGGCCGTGACTTATATCTGGCAGCTTCAAACTTCGCCATTTTCGTGTCGTTTTCGCCTCGTTTTCGTTCCTTTTCGCTCGATAATCATTCGAAGGTCCTACAATATTTAAATGGGTGTAAATAGAGCCAATAAATGCATAGAATGATCAAAACTTTCCTATTATAACCCAAATAAACATAACAATAAACGTATTAAAATACGTTTATCAATGGCTTCCTTCTTTCAACGACAAGTTACACATGAGCAATCAAAAATATATCGAGCAGCAAAGAAGAAAACATCGATTTGTTTATATCTTGACTATGAAGGGCTCATGTTGAGTGGATTTGTCTCAACTAAGTTGTAATTATCATTGTTTATTGGGGCCCTAAGTAGCTTGTTTGATTCTTCCATTGTTTTGTTTAATTTACTCTGATATCCTGTCAAATATGGAAAAGAAAATAAAATTACGATATCCGAGCAAATTCCGACCACCAACACACGTTTACAGGGTGTAAATTAACATAAAATCGTTATTTATTAACAACTATCACCTAGTATATACTGTTGGTTCCGATGTTAGGTGTATGGTCGGTGGCGCTCGTAAACTCTAAAAGAATTTCATTTGTACATCGAAGTCGAGGCACATACGTCGTACGCTTTCTGTAAGACGATATTGCCCCGTATTTCAGTGCATCGAGACGTCCCGAAGATACAACGACTTCAGAATTCAGAATCACTGCACAACGAATCAGAATTACTCTATTCAAGGACTCGAGCATTTCTTGCTTTTTTTTTTTTTATCTTGAACTTGTACGCACTGACTCTAGAAGGCTTGGGTGTGATGGAATGAATTCCAGACTTGAAGGAGGGGCCTATTAATAGATTCTCAGCACCCATTGCGTTGGCACCTCTCGTACTTGGGCTATGGTTCGGGCCAAAACCCAATTAGCTTCTTAAGCCCACAAACTCTTTTTGAATAAACCCACAATGTTTACTATATTTATAATGAAGGTTTTTTTAGTGTCTAACCAATGTGTGGGACAAATTTCCCACACTTCATAACACTATATTTGTTGGCTAAGTTTGAAAATTAATTTTCCAACATTCGAAACCGGTTTTGAGCGTATTAATATTCATTAGATTCCGCTCGAAATGTAGATTCGTAATCTTTCAACGGTTTCTCGTTTCGATGACAGTTGGCTTCTCGATTTAATTAAATCTATTTCACATGTTCTTTATGGGTTAATAACCCACTTTTGGGCCCAATGGCCCATTAGACTCTAATTTTATACATTTTACATTTTATAACTAGAGAGATGCAATTTCGCAAAAAAAAATTTACTTTACAAATAAAAAAAGGGCAATTAAAAATAGCATTGCCAATAACTAATTACGAGAAAGTTAAATCATCGCCGAGCTTGAGAAAAAAAAAAACAAAGTGATCATCAATGTTTACGCTGTCGATCAATTTAATCTTCAGGTTTCGCCCGAACTAGTTAGTCCAAGATGTTGTCAGATTTACATCGATTTAATTCTCCCAGCGCCATCATTAACGTCAAATTTTGCGGGAAACTCGAAGACCCTAACAACAATCTAACAGAACACAACTACCAAAACCCTAATTTATGCTTGAAAGGGTTAAATAACTCCGAAAAGCCTCAATGACTTCCTTAATACAAATCATCAACTATGGCAAACAATGCAGTAAGATCATCACTAACATCTCTCAACGCCCCCGGAAGCTTTGGCGGCGGCGATCCCACAGTTATCTCTTCGAACGCCTCGTCGCACTTCGTCACCTACGCCAACATGTCCCTCGAATACTCAGCCAACTCATCAACGCTTCCCTTCCACAGCTAAGTATATATAAATTATAAAATTAAAGGCATAAGAATTAACAAAAAAAATAGTAATTAAAATATGGTGAATGATTTTTAAATTTTATATATTTTTTGTGAATTGATAATCCAATTGGCAGTTTATAACCACCTCTCCTCTCACGCTTAATAAAATAGAATAGATTAACCATGTAAATTGAAATAATCGGAAACACAATATTGCCAAACATTAAATTATTTTATTCTAATATACATTTTATGGTTCAAGATGAAATTTTTGCAAGTAAAATTTTATTACATATAATAAAGCGACTTTAAATAGCATCGCCAAAATCAAATTTAGAGAAAGTTGAATTCGCGTCGAGCCTGGGGGAAAACCAAAATGATCACCGGTGTTCCGCATGAACCAATTTAGTCCCATACGTTGTCGATTTTGGACCAATTTTGTCATTATGTCGCGATTCACATCAATTTTAACAGGAATATGGACGACTCTAACAACAAATTAAAAGAACACAATTAGCAAAACCTTAACTTATCCCCAGGGTTCAAATAACTCGGAAAAAACCAAAAACGATCACCAGTATTTCGCCCTAACCAATTTCGCCCCAAATGCTGTCGATTTTGGACCAATTTCGTCATTCCATAGCGATTCATATCAATTTTAACAAATCAAAAGAACACCCTAACTCATACTTAGGGGTCAAACAACTCATTCAAAAAACCCTCAACGACTTCCTTTATACAGAGCATCGACGATAGCAAACAACACAGTAAGATCATCGCTAGCATCTTTCAACGCCTTCGCAAGCTTCGGCGGTGGCGATCCCCCACTTATCTCTTCGAACGCCTCGTCGCACATCGTCACGTGCGCCATCACGTCCCTCGAATACTCCGCCAAGTCGTCGATGTTTCCCTTCCCCAGAGCGCCTCTGCAGTCACCGAGAAAACGAAGCGCTTGGGTTAAACCCTCGGCGCACTTATCGACTTTCGATCTGTTGGCTACAGTTAAAACCGATTTAGCCTTTTTTAATGCGCCTCTGATGACCTCTTTTGATTGGTCGACGGAGATTTGACCCAAAACCGTGAGGTTCGCCCCGGCGGATCGCGGGTCGGATCTGAATGACTGGGAGCATTTTTCCGCAGGTTTGAGCGACTGGTTGCATATGTTGCTTATTAGATCGGCGTCGGCTAGAAAATAAGACGATGATGCAAGCATGACGAGGATGAGTGAAGAGATTGAGATCTTCATTCTTGTTATTTCTTTTTGTTGATTTTAGGAGGTATGTAATAGGATGTGTGTTTATGTTAAACCTTTGGGTGTAAGGGAGTGAGTGAGTGTTTATGTAGTGGTTAATTGGAATATAACTTTTTGCAAGGTAAGGGTTTATGGGAATCTATAGAATTTTATTGTGTGAAGATTGAATGAACGATGTGGATTATGTGCATGAAATGATTTTTGCTTTATTTGTGATCCGGTAATTTTAATATAGTGAAAAGTAAAAGAGAAGTTGATAAACTAACATAAAGCGTAGATAAGGATTAGTATCCTCCATATTATGTTCAATAAATGCATTCATGGCCATGAAAAATAATGCCAACGCAACTATACTTGAGAAAGTACATAAAAATACAAAGATTTCATCCATTATTCTCAATTGCATCATTGAACGGGAATGCCCATAGGGAACATATGAATTTAATTAAGGATCAAACATACTGAGATTTCTAACAACGATGAAATTGCAGCGTAGTACTTTATACTATTGGCACTCAATCTCAAATCTATACTATTGCCATATTAAGCGTGAAACCTTCACTTGGATCTGTAACATATTTGCAATTTAATCCCCTAAGTTACTTATTTCAATAATTATCATTTAAACATTTTTATTACCGTATTCCTAAACATTATTTTACTTATATATATATATATATATATATATATATATATATATATAATATATATATATATATATATAAATTATGTTTCACCTATTAAGCATTTACTATAAATGTCAAAATTAAAACTAACATTACATATAAATTTTAAGCACAAGCATAGCGTATGTAGATAACACTGCGATGAAAAATGCGTTGATGCCGCGATCGTTTCGAAAAAAAAAAAAGAAGAAAAATGCGTTGTTGTGTTGTCGAAATTACAAAAATGGGCCTCTATTCCAATATATTATGTTTAAGACAACATAAACTCTCAAGCCCAAGTTCCACGGCCCATAGGGATGATGCTTTAATATACTAACGAACTAGTTTTAACCCGTACAAAGCACGGTATTACCTATTTATAACTATTGTATGTGAATAAAGTATTAAATTTATGTCTGACAGTGGGTAGTTACTGTGTAATTAACACGTGTTAGTAGATTTTTTAATTTTTATTATTTAATCTATTTTTAAATTAAGGGACCATATTAGGACATCTACATTTCCAGATAATATATACATCTTTTAAATAGCCCGGCACGCTATTTCGATGCAATCGAATGTCCGATAGTGACAAAATCTCTAATAAAAGAGAACCATCATAACGAACTAAAAAGAAACCGAAAAACGCCTGAAAAATAAAAGTTAAAACTCAATGTTGAGATTTTTCTAATTGGACTTTGTCCCGCATCGGATAATTCATACTTTTTAATCCACTATATATATGTATATATAAATCTTTCTCCTCCTATGATCAATTGATTTTCCTCCTATGATCAATTGGTTTTAGGAAAGACCACCCGATTTCTCATAAATACGAAAAACTAAAGAATTATTACAAATCGGTTCTATTAGTCCAAAATTATCATAACTATTGAAGTCGCTTCTTCGATGAAAACTTTTTTCCTGAGAGGAAGTCTGAAGTCGCTGGAACGCGGTGAATTACAAAAATAGTAACAATCAACTGTAGTCTATTCATTAAATATAAGTTTTAGAAACTATATTTACATGGGTATAGATGCCCGAAACGAAACAAATAAGAATAGAGCAGATATAGGGTTCACAACCACGAGCAAGGCTCGTCACGATTGTGAAGCCCGCCTCAAAAGTAGCAACAGATTCAAAATTTTGTGTCTCCCAATCTAGACCTTGGATTGAGAATCCCTTTGGTCAGAATCAAGATTGGTGAGTCTGCTTTCTATGGTTAAAATTTCAGGTCCATTGGATCATTTAGCCTCGATCTGAGAGCAACTCAAAACTGCTGCAAACCTGCCGAAGTGCCACGACCGTGGGATATGATACAAGAGGTCGTGGGACACGCAGAGGCTGGCCAAGCTCACTGCTTGCCTCCCACGGTCGTGGGTTAGTGTTCATGAGGCAGTGGGGCTAGGTCAGGCCTAGCCAAGGCTTGGTCCATGCCTCCCACGGCCGTGGACCGACGGTCTTTTGGTCAAAACTTGTCCAAATCAAGTCCAAATTTGTCCATTATTTTTTATTAGATTTGTGAGAATATATCTAGTCATTTGATGATTTAAAAACAAGGGACAAACAAAATTGAGTCATGTAGGACATGATTCAGTTTTATCAAACTTAAAGTCATTTTCATGGTTGAAAAATGGATTTTAAGTTAAGGACTTGCATAATTTCGTGGCTCATGAGTTCAAGTCGAATTCATTCTAAAGAATGGTTCTAGAGAGAGTTGAGGGAAAACTTAGGCTGTGCTTTGAAAAACCTAAGTTTGTGAGTGAGTTTTTAGTACATCACACACATATACACATCTTCCCCTCCTCTCTAGTCATCCATGGGAGGAGGTGGAATTTGGATACGTCTCGGGGTAGGCGCAACGATCTTGCCGAGGCGTTGGAGCTCAGAGAGGTCACGACGTTGCTCGGAGCAGACTACGACAACCGGGACGGCAAGGCAAGAGCTTGGGATCTTCGCGACGAGGGTAAGCTTCGAAAACCCTTATTACGTGTCATGCATATTTTCTTTACATAACCAAGCGATCCGGGGATCCTTACGGGGATACCGGAAAAAATTTTAAACTTCCGCTGCACCCGGGATTTGATCTCGGGGCATCCGAGGCTCCCAAACAGTGGTATCAGAGCCATGCTTGGTTTTAAGAAACGACATAAACGAACCCAAAATGATCTCGGTTGTGCAAATCATTGAGTCACTCGAGCGTCATAGCATGAGTTGCTCTCGGTTCGAGTTTGCAAACCGAGAGCTCGCATGGTCGGAACACCGTCTCGTTGCGCGTGTCCGGCATATTATAGTGCCGTGGTGAGAAACCGTAGTGGTTGTCTCCCCGCAGATTATAAATTTACTCTTGGAGATGAGTTTACGGGTGTACTTTACTAAGATTGCTTAGATCTGGTGGTCTGGAGTAGATCTGCGTAAAACACGTTAGACATGGTTTGATCGGAAATTTTCAGTGATACCTAAGACGAGAATAGTGAGGCTCGTTGGATTGGGGCGAAGCCTTGACGCCAACGGCTTTCGATTCGAGTTTGAAGGACTTGTCGAAAGCTCAAAAACCAGCGGATGCCCCTTGTCGTGCGTTAAATTACGCATTACTTTTATCGGGACTATGACATTCAACGGATCTGGGTTTGAACTCCGGTGATGGCGAAGTCCGACTCCGATCGAGTAGCAGTAAGGGCCGATAGTTTTATTTTTCGACTCCGGGGATTTTAGAAACCTCAATGGGCCGATGAGGTTATGGCCCAATTCCTTCTATACTTGGATCTAAAGCGTTTGGCCCAAAATATAGTATGATAGGCTTAACTTGATTAGGCCAAGCTAAGTAACCCTAATGAACCTGGCCCAATACAAGCCCAAATTTTGTTTCGTTTTTTTGGAGCGTTTGTTGTCGCATACGTGTTTATGTTGTGTATGTATGATACGTTAAAGGCGTCACCGTGGACTTAGACTCTATTTCCGGGTGATATATTAAGGGTGACAAGGTCCCCCGGGTTGTATTTTATTTGATAGAATACGGGTTGTCCGAGACAGCTGATCCCCCCGTTTTGTACTTTATTAATTTTTACAAAAATTATTTTAAGTATGATGGCCGTACGAGTACGAGGCGAAAATACAAAAGAAGTCATTCGAGGACTTGGAGATCGCTCGAATACATGGCGTTACCCCAAAGATGAAGAGATGTTATTTTTGAAAATAAATGTAGTAGAGTAGAAATAGTCACGCTGGTCGTCATGTAGGAAAACTAGGTTTATCGCGATTTCATGCATGTTTGTTTGACGTTAAGTGCATTATTGAGTGCTTGCATGTACCTATTATCCCGTTGGACAAAATACTAAGTGAGTAAAGGACTATGTACATGTTTTCTATCAAGCTCGAAACCATTGCGCGTGAGTGTCGTGTGTGGTTTGTTCTGAGCTATCGGCGCCAATCATCTCGCTCTTATCGTAGTTGGTCCGGTGCGTTAAGACATTTAAGTCAAGCTCGTTATTGAGATGACTTGGGTGTTTGTGTGGTTTGTTATGAGTTATCGACGCCAAACATTTCGCCCTCGTCGTGGATATTTCGGGTGACTGTCGAAACACCGCTCTCCGAAACATATTCGCGCCTTATAAAGTGTTATCCTACGGGCGGTTATTTCTAAATGTTAGGATTGAGCCAGACGTTGATAGGTCGCACTTAGACCGGTTATTTTCCAATTATTCCTGTTAGGGTGAGGGTTCCTGACCGGAGACGAAGTTATTGAAACACTCAGGAGATGGGCTCGTGTGGGACACGAGGCCGTCTATGGGTTCGTGTGGGACACGGCGCCGTCCGATTAATGGGCCAATAAACTGTTAGGTTGAGGTTTGTTTCTGCCGAGCAGGGAACTCAACCCCACTATGCAACCATCAACGAGGTTTCAGAAATCTCTATCGAGAGAATGAGATTTGAGAAAAATAGTGGGAGTCAGGCAAAGTGAAAAAGTCCTTATCAGAGCCTGACGAATAATACGTTTAACCTGATAATTGTTATGTCTTCGGCATTATATTCCTTTCTGTTATGATTGGCAATCCCACTAAATTTGTATACTGCTTCATTGTTCGGTGGGACTGGACAATATGAATTTGATCCAACCTAAGGATGGTCCTAATATGGATTTTTCAAAAACGTATATTCTCGTAAAATGGACCTTTTAGTAATAATTTGCAACAAGCCATTTTGGCATAAGTTGGCATAAATTATTACTCCATAAAATGGGCTAAAGAAAGAGCAATCTAGCTCAATATTTGATATTCAATAAGCTTATTGGTCCAATACGCATAAAGAATAAAAGAACGAATGAGAAGGGTCCAATTGAGTTGGACAAGTATTTCCAAGGGTGGGGCATTGGAAATAGAACTTACCTACACTTTGAGTTTGAGGGCCTTCCGTTTTTTAATAATGTTTTTGAAATTAATTATTCTTAAACAATGTACTGAATTCTAGAAAAGTTGAGATGATACTCACTTATTAGTTTTGAACGTAATAGATTCCAGTGGGAGTTTTCAGCATTGCGAGATTATGATCAATGTTAAATGTGGACAAAGTGACCAAATAATTACAATTGGATCAATATTTCTCTGTTTAAATTTGGGCACAGTTTCAGTTACATAATTGCCTTAAACTACCCAAGGGTTTGTTAAATACATTATTTTGAATAAATGTATGGGATTTTATTTTGAAATAAATTCACTGGCAATTGATAACTGTTTGAAAAATAATTTTGTGTTGTCCAAATTTAAACTGTGAAATCAATTACCAATAAACGCAACGTTGAGTTGAGTAAGAAGAGTTTATTGTCTCTTTGATTTGGTCATGCTGAAGTTCGAGATTCAAGTGTTAGATAAACACGGCATTGTTAAGTCATGAGTCTCGTAACATTAGCAAAAGGTGACAAATCACCCTTTACGAGGAACTAAAAAGAGTCATAAATCTTCTGGGTTTGACCCTGTAATACCCGGAAATTTCAATACGGGATTTTGAATGTTATTAATGTTGTAAATGTTTGAATTAATAAAATTAGCATTCAAACGGGTCCGAAAAGAAGCAAGGAATTCGGTCCAACCCAATAAAGAAATTTAATAAATAAGCTAGATAAAATATTAGGACCCAATTAAAATAGTTAAAGGCCCAAGTAAATTTTAAGTTTGGCCCAACTTAATGAAAATTCAATGAGTATCAAGTATCAAAATAATATGGCCCAAATAAATTATTCCTTGGCCCAAACGAATTATAGATAAGAAGAAAATATTACTTAACCTTGAGGGAAACTTACTTAGTTATCTCCTCGTTACTTGGGCTGAATATAATCAGTAGTGGGCAAGGAATAAACGTGGAACATAGAAAAAGGGAAGGCAAAAAGGAAGAGGAACCAAGAAGAAGAAAGAAGCAACGAAGAAAAGAACTTGGTAAATCTGTTCCATTGAGCTAAAAGCCAAAGAGCCACACACAACAAAGTTCGACAAGCTCAACCTCACCACAATCATTTAAAGTAGTTTGGAAGATTGGTAGGTGAATCCTACAACACGTTAATATATTTGAGTGTTATGAGTTTTTGGTATTACATATTTATTAATTGATTTCAGTGATTATCGTGGTTTATATGTTCTTCATCGATTATAGATTTTAGGGTTTCTGGGGGAGAATCACGGTTTAAGAAGATGTCGAGATATGCATATAAATGTCGAGAGATACTATATGAGAATGTCGAGCTTTGTAATAGAAAGGTTTTCATAGATGTCGAAATAGATAAATAGGATAAATATCGAGATAAGCTCATGATAAATAAACTTCGATATGTGGGTGTAAATAGTTCTCGAGATTTTTCATACATAGATTTCGACATTTTCTAAAGAATTCGACATTTGTAAGATGTCGACATATACAATGGTATCGACATTTATAAGATTCAATAGTTGAGGATCTCGACATTTATGTTGCTCGGGTCTCGACATTTGTATTAATAAGTTCTCGACATTTATGTGATATCGGCATTACTTAAGGAAATTGATATAGAAGATCTCGACATCTAAGTTCTTTCGACATTAGGTTCTCGACATTTTCTATTTGTAAGATCTCGACAACTTAAAGTATGAAACCTCGATATTAACCATTTCTATGTCTCGACATTTCAAAGGATAGAATAGCTATCGACATTTCTTAAAGAACTCGACTCATTACAGTACTCGACATCTTAAATATTTCGATATTTATCTAAACTCCTTCGGCATTTGTTGATCTCGAGATATAATAGATCTTGACATAAATAAGAATTCGACATTTTGTTAGTCTAACATCTCGACATTTTGCATGATTAAGTCTTGACATTGGTGTTGGTAAGGATTCGAATTTTATAAAGTCGACATCTTGTAAGAATTGATCTCGACATTTTACAATGGCTTCGATTTTTAAGCAATGATGGTCTCGACATTTTGAGCTCGACATTTTCAATATACTCGACACTTCTATCGACATTTATAGAATGTCGATACAGTTGATGTTTTCGACATTAGTTATATATATATAGATCTCGACATTTATATTAAAAAAACCCCGATAATTGTATAAATATTTCGACATTGTGTACTTAATAAATTTTCGGTATTTTAGAATTTTGCGATTTCGAAGGTTTTTAATATTTTAGGTTTATTTATTTTTAGGAATATCATTATTTTTAGGTTTTAATAAATTTTAGGGTTTTCTATAATTAGGGTTTGGGAACTTAAAAACTTATACAGTTTAACAAATATACTGATATGATAATATTTATTTATTCAGAGGATCGATATATAGGGACTACACCGGACTTTTTATTTGACGCTAGCAGGAGGACAGGTAGGTGGATTATCCATCTACAATGCGTAAACACAAATGTGATTTATGTGCTATGTGTTTCGATGATTTTCGTGATTTACGTGACTTACGTGTCTACGTGTTTTACGGACATTTCATGCGAACCATGTTTATATGCTATTACGCTTATATGCATAGCATGTGCATATCACGTGAGGGCGAGAGATGGTTTCCACCTTAGCGATACGGTAATGATTTGATATACGAACGAGTGGGGGTAGACTGAGATGATTTTGATTGTTATTTGAGGTTGGGTTCGCACACCACTTAGCGGAGACAGACGTGATCGATCTGTCTACTCGGATGTGGTCGATTCGAGGTGCATACCGCTGATATGGATACGGGTATATTGATATATTACCCATGGTACTGATACGGGTCTGACCGCCCATGACTGTGGGTTATTACCCATGATATTGGATACGGGTGTTATCACCCATGATACTGGATACGGGTGGAATCACGTGACCACCCATGATATTTATTGCGCGCGTGGGTGCCGAGCCTAACCTAGGGCCCTGTGTTGTATGAGATGAGATAGGACGTGGGAAAAGAAAGAGCGTGCATATCATGTTGTGAGATATGGGATTGGGATTGAGTGCACACTTGTATACATGCATTATATTCACCTACTGGGCAAATCGCTCAGTGTTTACGTGTTGTAGGTACTGAGTCTGACGCTGCTACGCGTCAAGGCTGAGGCGGCTGGTGGCGGTGCTCCACGGACTTTTGAGGGCAGGGCGGTACATGGATGCGACCTGTGGAGCGGCGTTAGGGTTTTTGCTATTTTATTATTTTGGGGCTACGGCCTTTGTATAGACTAACTATGTAGACGACATTTTGTCGTAATGTATATTATTCTAGGAAAAAGTTTTAATTAGACGGGCCTTCCGCGGCTTACGTTGCGGAAATCCGCCAATAATCTTAATTAGAAAAGTAGGGTCGTCACAGGTGGTATCAGAGCTTCGGTTGCAGGTTCTGTAGACTGTCCATGTACTGCCGCTCAAAAGCCTGGAGAACCAGCCTGGCCTGTAAGTTCAATGATTGATTATGTGATTACGTGTTATTTGATATGTGTGCTTTCTATGACTGACTGTAGAATTAGTTAAAAATGCCGAAGGGACGTAGAGAGGTAGGCAGTTCTAGTCGTAGGGCGGGATCTGAATCCCCACCTAATTCTACCATCCATCAGTTGACCGATCTGATACGGCGACAGTCAGATCAGATCAATGATCTCATTCACCGTCAGAACTCTTCTGAACATCATACATCCCCGGGACTAGAACGTATAGAAGCGGCCGGGGAGAGGTTCCGCAGACTAAATCCCCCTACCTTCGAGGAGGCTGCCGATCCTACTGACGCAGAGGATTGGCTCAGAACTATCGAAAGTATGTTTCGCGTTAGCCATCTACCTGATACTGAGAAGGTGATGTGCGCTGCATTCATGCTACGTGGGGATGCGGGATATTGGTGGGACACAGTGCAAGTGCTTGAAGACCCAGCCACCATGACCTGGGAGAGGTTTAAGACGATCTTCAGGGGAAAGTATTTTACAGCGCCAGATCGAACACAGAAGATGAACGAGTTTATTAACCTTAAACAAGGAGGGATGTCGGTGGCGGAATACATCCGCAAGTTCGAACAGCTATCAAGGTTCGCGCCACATATGGTGGCAACCGACGAGCTGAAGATTGAGCGTTTCTTGGAGGGTCTCAAGCCCGAGCTCTTCCGAAACGTGAGTATGTATGATACGGAAGGGAAGACATACGCTCGTATTGCCGAGCGAACTATCGTCGCAGAACAAGCAGAGACCAGGATTGCGAAGGCGCATGAAGCAAAGAGAAGAGTTGAGGGACAACAGGGAGGAGGGAACCAGAAGCGCCAATTATTCGGCAAGGGGCCAGACTATCACGGGAATCCACAAGGCCAACAAAACTGGCAACCGAAGCCGAACCAAGGACCGGGTAATGTTCCAAACCGACCCACGAACACCGTACCGCAGTGTAAACAGTGCGGACGCTACCACTATGGGGTATGTCGTAGGACAGGACCGAACCTAACTCCACAGTGTTTTCGATGTGGAAAAATTGGGCACTATGCCAGAACTTGCCATGTGAATATTCCTCAAGTTCCGAATCAACCCCTAATCCGACCTCCTCCAGTGCCAGCCCGAGTTTTTACTTTGACAAATGAGGAGACCGAAGCGAATCCTCATGTAGTAACGGGTACGTTGAATATCTTTGGTGTTCCCACTTCTGTGTTAATTAACTCTGGGGCCACACATTCGTTCGTGTCGTCCAAGTACGTGGAAAAAGTGGGATCTCTCCTACCTTATCTAAATGCAACTACGTAGTTTCTCTGCCATATAGAGACCCGACGGGCACTAACCAAGTGCTAAAAGGATGCTCCGTGAACGTTGAGGGTAGGAATTTGAGCGTCGACCTAATTGTGATACCAATGAATGACTACGATGTCATCTTTGGGATGGATTGGCTCTCGAGATACAGAGCCATTATAGATTTTAACAAGAAGGTCGTAAAATTCGCCCGAAGAAGAGGTGATCACTTTTTCGGGAAAAGCCAATTCGAATCATATTCCACGAATTTTGTTCTAAAGGCTCAACGACTCTTGGGGTCCGATCGTGAGTCTTATCTCGTATTTGCGGTGAAGGCAGAGGAATTACCTCAGCTAGAACTGAAAAGAATACTGATAGTTAATTAGTATGCTGACGTATTTCCCAATTATCTTCCAGAGTTGTCCCTTAATTGAGAAATTCGATTTAAGATAGATCTGATTCCAGGGTTTGCCCCTATTTCTAAAACTCCTTATCGCCTAGAGTGCGCAGCGAAAGCGTGATGAGAATAGAAATAAGTACACTTAGAGGGTATGGGGAATACACGAATAAAGACTAGTCATAGAACCAAACGTGAGTCCTCCACCACTGAATTTCGGGGACGAAATTCTTTTAAGGGGGGGAGGATGTAATACCCGGAAATTTCAATACGGGATTTTGAATGTTATTAATGTTGTAAATGTTTGAATTAATAAAATTAGCATTCAAACGGGTCCGAAAAGAAGCAAGGAATTCGGTCCAACCCAATAAAGAAATTTAATAAATAAGCTAGATAAAATATTAGGACCCAATAAAATAGTTAAAGGCCCAAGTAAATTTTAAGTTTGGCCCAACTTAATGAAAATTCAATGAGTATCAAGTATCAAAATAATATGGCCCAAATAAATTATTCCTTGGCCCAAACGAATTATAGATAAGAAGAAATATTACTTAACCTTGAGGGAAACTTACTTAGTTATCTCCTCGTTACTTGGGCTGAATATAATCAGTAGTGGGCAAGGAATAAACGTGGAACATAGAAAAAGGGAAGGCAAAAAGGAAGAGGAACCAAGAAGAAGAAAGAAGCAACGAAGAAAAGAACTTGGTAAATCTGTTCCATTGAGCTAAAAGCCAAAGAGCCACACACAACAAAGTTCGACAAGCTCAACCTCACCACAATCATTTAAAGTAGTTTGGAAGATTGGTAGGTGAATCCTACAACACGTTAATATATTTGAGTGTTATGAGTTTTTGGTATTACATATTTATTAATTGATTTCAGTGATTATCGTGGTTTATATGTTCTTCATCGATTATAGATTTTAGGGTTTCTGGGGGAGAATCACGGTTTTAAGAAGATGTCGAGATATGCATATAAATGTCGAGAGATACTATATGAGAATGTCGAGCTTTGTAATAGAAAGGTTTTCATAGATGTCGAAATAGATAAATAGGATAAATATCGAGATAAGCTCATGATAAATAAACTTCGATATGTGGGTGTAAATAGTTCTCGAGATTTTTCATACATAGATTTCGACATTTTCTAAAGAATTCGACATTTGTAAGATGTCGACATATACAATGGTATCGACATTTATAAGATTCAATAGTTGAGGATCTCGACATTTATGTTGCTCGGGTCTCGACATTTGTATTAATAAGTTCTCGACATTTATATAATATCGGCATTACTTAAGGAAATTGATATAGAAGATCTCGACATCTAAGTTCTTTCGACATTAGGTTCTCGACATTTTCTATTTGTAAGATCTCGACAACTTAAAGTATGAAACCTCGATATTAACCATTTCTATGTCTCGACATTTTCAAAGGATAGAATAGCTATCGACATTTCTTAAAGAACTCGACTCATTACAGTACTCGACATCTTTAAATATTTCGATATTTATCTAAACTCCTTCGGCATTTGTTGATCTCGAGATATAATAGATCTTGACATAAATAAGAATTCGACATTTTGTTAGTCTAACATCTCGACATTTTGCATGATTAAGTCTTGACATTGGTGTTGGTAAGGATTCGAATTTTATAAAGTCGACATCTTGTAAGAATTGATCTCGACATTTTACAATGGCTTCGATTTTTAAGCAATGATGGTCTCGACATTTTGAGCTCGACATTTTCAATATACTCGACACTTCTATCGACATTTATAGAATGTCGATACAGTTGATGTTTTCGACATTAGTTATATATATATATATCTCGACATTTATATTAAAAAAACCCCGATAATTGTATAAATATTTCGACATTGTGTACTTAATAAATTTTCGGTATTTTAGAATTTTGCGATTTCGAAGGTTTTTAATATTTTAGGTTTATTTATTTTTAGGAATATCATTATTTTTAGGTTTTAATAAATTTTAGGGTTTTCTATAATTAGGGTTTGGGAACTTAAAAACTTATACAGTTTAACAAATATACTGATATGATAATATTTATTTATTCAGAGGATCGATATATAGGGACTACACCGGACTTTTTATTTGACGCTAGCAGGAGGACAGGTAGGTGGATTATCCATCTACAATGCGTAAACACAAATGTGATTTATGTGCTATGTGTTTCGATGATTTTCGTGATTTACGTGACTTACGTGTCTACGTGTTTTACGGACATTTCATGCGAACCATGTTTATATGCTATTACGCTTATATGCATAGCATGTGCATATCACGTGAGGGCGAGAGATGGTTTCCACCTTAGCGATACGGTAATGATTTGATATACGAACGAGTGGGGGTAGACTGAGATGATTTTGATTGTTATTTGAGGTTGGGTTCGCACACCACTTAGCGGAGACAGACGTGATCGATCTGTCTACTCGGATGTGGTCGATTCGAGGTGCATACCGCTGATATGGATACGGGTATATTGATATATTACCCATGGTACTGATACGGGTCTGACCGCCCATGACTGTGGGTTATTACCCATGATATTGGATACGGGTGTTATCACCCATGATACTGGATACGGGTGGAATCACGTGACCACCCATGATATTTATTGCGCGCGTGGGTGCCGAGCCTAACCTAGGGCCCTGTGTTGTATGAGATGAGATAGGACGTGGGAAAAGAAAGAGCGTGCATATCATGTTGTGAGATATGGGATTGGGATTGAGTGCACACTTGCATACATGCATTTTATTCACCTACTGGGCAAATCGCTCAGTGTTTACGTGTTGTAGGTACTGAGTCTGACGCTGCTACGCGTCAAGGCTGAGGCGGCTGGTGGCGGTGCTCCACGGACTTTTGAGGGCAGGGCGGTACATGGATGCGACCTGTGGAGCGGCGTTAGGGTTTTTGCTATTTTATTATTTTGGGGCTACGGCCTTTGTATAGACTAACTATGTAGACGACATTTTGTCGTAATGTATATTATTCTAGGAAAAAGTTTTAATTAGACGGGCCTTCCGCGGCTTACGTTGCGGAAATCCGCCAATAATCTTAATTAGAAAAGTAGGGTCGTCACAGACCCGCACTAACGTTTGTGGACATAATATTGTATTAGCCCAAGGTAATTTTTATTAATGTGTAAACTTCACAAATAATCACTCCTATTAGAGATTAGTGTATGTTTTAAGTTACAAATTTTAAAATCATTGATAAGATCGAGGAAGTTAAGGAAAATAACTGCGAGATAATAGAAGCATTTTGATTTGATCAAAGTGGCTAATTACTCTCGAGTTAAAAATGGGTTCTTTGGAGAGAACGTCATCTTTTCACAATTATAATTAAGCACGCTATTAATGTTGCCTTAACAATGTTGTCTAGAGACAAGAAATTAGACTTCACGCACGCGGACCATCATAGTGGATAGTCACGCATGCGCTTCAACAGTTGATAGATATAAAATAATATTGGATAAAGTTTGATATTTGCTGAATTGTTCCCATATGGTGCGGGTTTGCGTATGAAATGCATGAATGTTCTATACAGAATTCCTCAATTAATTTTGTACCTTATGCAATTTGGAATTAGTTAGAAACTTAGCTTAAATCATATAGTGGGGTTGCCTCATTTGAGTGAGAAAGCTTATGACACATGTGTATATGAAAAACGAGAATGTTAAGGTCGTTGTTGTCTTGGGTCTCAACATTGACAACCTCTCTTTCGACAATTTTTTGAAAAACGTCAAAGCCTTAGAGGCTCACGGATTCTGAAAAATGGTTTATTCGAGAGTGATGGGAGTGGTAACACTGGAAGTGTTGATCGAAACACCTTAAAGATGTTTTAGTGCTAGACCGTACCTAAAGAGAAGTCCAAGATACGCCCATAATTGTATATGTCGGATAGAGTGTCTTGCCAGCCTGAGAGATACTGTATAATACATGCCGAGCACAGGGGTTGCTGCGAGCTGTATAGTACACATCGAGCACGGGGTTGATGCGATGAAGGGATATATTATTAACAGTCCCACTACCCTTGACCAAGCAATAATGGTTAAACTCGCTGAGATGGCTTATTCTGTGGGAGTACATGAACTCTATGCACAACAACCATGTCATGATTAGATCTAACAGACTGGTTGAAATATACGAAGCATGGCTTGTATGGAAAAGGTTTAGTCTTAAATGACGGGCTTTGACTCTGAGTAAACCTTTTCGATTGTTGCAATGAAGTTCACTAAATCTTATTCACACAGATAAACGCTTTTATAAGATCTGTCAGACGGATTTGTAAATTGTATCTCTAGGAGACGTAAAAAGAAAAGCCCAACGATTTTATATCGCAAGAGTCGAACAGACTTACTTAAGCCTTTAGGAGTTGGTGTCTTTGGTTTGATGAAACAGTTGGGAACTATGGATTCATATGTACAAAGATAGCCTTTTGTATTGTAATAAAAGCAGTGGGAGTTAGATATAATCTTTGTATTGTACGAGAGATGTTGCCCTTAAGAAAGAGAACAATATCGAAATACTCCGAATGGTAAAAGCGGGGCTTTGACCAATTCTCCATAAACAACTTGGGATAAAAGACATTCATTCATGGTACAAGCTATTTGGAGATAGTGCTTAGTGCAGAATGGTAGGTTGGTAGGTTTATCCTAGGCCCTTTACTTGAAAAACGGGTCAATTATAAGAAAATGGGTTGTTACCTACGATTCAGTTCTATGTTATCGTTGCGAGATAGATAGAAAGCTGAATCGAGTCCCATATACTTTTATAATCAGTGGCCTTGTATATGCGGAGTTTGACTCGCGTTTTTGACAAAAGATAAATACGCTAAGAGCGTTTGTCAAAATTTAGGCTACCTTGGTAATTACAATAGTCCATGATGTTGGTCTATTCTAATGGAGAAATATAGATGGACAGTTAGACTTATTTTTTAACTCCAGTTTGATGTGGGTGATCGAAAATCCACTTAGGGTTTGGTCTACAAAGTTTGATGGTAGACCAGTACCTTGAAATGGTTTCAGGGAAGCACTTATGTTAGTACATGGGAATTGAGAGCTCGAATCCCAAGTCAACCATGCGCACGGGTGCAAATACTTACCTAGGAGGTAAGAGATCACTTTGGATATTGAAGTCTTCTTGGAAGAACTTCAAATAGTTCCAGGCGTGGGTGTACTGCTGCCATTGTGGTGCGAAAATAGCAGAATGATCACTTTAGCAAACGCACCTATGTCTCACAGTTAATCTAGACAAAAGAAAAGAAAGAAATATTACATGTTGCATGTATGGTTGAAAAATGGCTGCTAAGCTGTGCAGGAGATAATGCCGCAAAAATGTGGCCGACCCATTCACTGTGCCTTTTATACAGGCAATGCTGAATAATGTCTTTAGAAGATGAGTATTAGATACATACAACTTATGGCACCGAGTGCAAGTGGGAGATTGTTGGGGATATGCTCCCGGAATGCCATTCGAAGATGTAATGAATAGGGCATAAACATGAACATATTATTCACACTTTAATATTTGGATATTGTATTCAAATATTTAATTATGGAATTTACAAAAGACATATTATTTATTTACCTATCCGGTCTTACTGGGCATCCGGTGAGACGGTAAATAAATAAATCTCATATATATGAGTTTAGTCACCGATTCTCATGGAATGAGAGAGGGGGCACCAGTGAGCTATTATTCTCGTATATTAAATTAGTCTATAAGTCTTATACCTCAGTAGGGTGACTGAGTGCATGATTTTCGAAAACCGGACCGGACCGACCGGTTCAAGCCGAAAACCAGCGAATCGGCCGGAAATCCGGTCCGGTTCCGATCTGGTTCAGAATTAATTAAAAAATAAAACAAACGAAATTCTAATAAATTACTAAAATAGAGTTAAAGTTGTATAAAATGGTGTGGCCCAATTGTTTAAGTGTTGGACTTTGTTTTTAGAGGTCATGGGTTCAAATCTTCATAGGACATTACTTAAATTATTTTTTTGATACTTTATTTTACAATCAATTTCTTATTTTCCAACCTATTTTATGTTAATTTAATTTCTGAGCCCTACTTTATCAATTAATTTATGACATTCCACTTTATAACTAGTTTTTAATCCTCCAATATTTTTATTTGATTGACAACATAATATTTTATATTTAGGACCACCGATTTTAGTCCGGTTTGATTCCGGTTCTATACCGGTTAAACCACTAAACCTTAAACCACTACAATTTCCGGCCCGGTTCGGAAACCCGATTTTAAAACCTTGACTGAGTGTCGATCACGAATTATTTGTTGACGACTCTAAAATGGTTGTGCCAATCATTGACTTGGGAAGTGGGACGTCGTATTGATATGAGTTGAACTGGGGATTAATTTATATTTGGACACGACTCGTAATCAACGATCACATGGTTAATTACTCGCTGAGTGTCAATATGATCGATCGATTGTCTATAGTTGTGTGCGTGGACCTTAGACCGAAGGGTCATTGACAGAGTTGGCTTCGGGATCCTGACTTGTCACTAGTTTGCTAGGCCAGCCTTGTTCGAGGTTGAACATGGGTCAGCGGCGACATGCGGTCTTGACAATGAAGTGCAACTGCTGGGCGTTGACAGTCGTGAGGGATTCACAACCTCGCAAGTAATCGAGGTATATGTCCTATGCATGTTCAGGGACGAGGAATTATGAAATCTTTGCAAAGTATAAAAACTAACTCACGTAGGACGTGGAGTGTAGATTAGTATGACGAATTAGACATAGTGAGTTTGACAATACCATGGCTCTCACTCGGCCGGGACATTAGTGAAGGGTCTATATGTCGACGATAATCTATAGTCGATTCGTGGATCGAAGATCGTACTCAACACGGGATCTATTCAGTACCACGAGATTGGCTAGATGCTTACCTAATTCTTGAATTCCTCCCTTGCCGGGTTGAGACGAACCAAGAGAGCTGCGATTAAAAAGGATCATTGAGACAATATCTAATAAAGTGGGATGTGTTTTTATTTAACGGGCTTTGAGACGTTAATAAAACGTTAAATATAAGTTTTACAAACTATATTTACATGGACATAGATTCTCGAAATGAAACAATTAAGAATGGAGCGGAAATAGGGTTCACAACCACGAGCAAGGCTCGTCACGGTTGTGAAGCCCGCCTGAAAAGTATCAATAGATTCAAAAATTTGTATCTCCCAATCTAGACCTTGGATTGAGAATCCCTTTGGTCAGAATCAAGATTGGTGAATTTGCTTCCCGTGATTAAAATTTCAGGTCCATTGGAAATTGTTTAGCCCTCGATCTGAGAGCAACCTCGAAACTGCCCGCAAACCCGCCGAAAGTGCCACGGCCGTGGGATATGATACAAGAGGTCGTGGGGCAGGGCAGAGGCTGGCCAAGCTCACTGCCTGCCTCCCACGGCCGTGGGTTATTGTTCATGAGGCTATGGGGCTAGGTCAGGCCTAGCCAAGGCTTGGTCCATGCCTCCCACGACCGTGGGCTCTCGTGCGCGTGGCCGTGGACCGACGGTCTTTTGGTCAAAACTTGTCCAAATCAAGTCCAAATGCGGTCCAATCTAGTCATTTGATGATTTAAAAACAAGGTAATCAAACAAAATTGAGTCATGTAGGACATGAGTCAATTTATCAAACTTAAAGTCATTTTCAGGTTGAAAAATGGATTTTAAGGTAAGGACTTGCATAATTTCGTGGCTCATGAGTTGAACTCCAATTCTCACTCTAAAGATTCTAGAGAGAGTTGGGAGAAAAATTAGGCTGTTCTTTGAAAACCTAAGTTTGTGAGTATTTTTAGTAAACCACACACATAGACACATCTCTTCTTAAACATCTTCCCCTCCTCTCTAGTCATCCATGGGAGGAGGTGGAATTTGGATACATCCCGGGGTAGGCGTGACGATCTTGTCAAGGCGTTGGAGCTCAGATAGGTAACGACGTTGCTCGGCGCGGACAACGACAACCGGGACGGCAACGCGAGAGCTTGGGATCTTCATGACGAGGGTAAGCTTCGAAAACCCTTACTACGTGTCATGCATATTTTCTTTACATATTCAAGCGATTCGGGACTCCTTACGGGGATCCCGAAAAAAGTTCTAAATTTCTGCCGCACTCAGAATTCGATCTCGGGACATCCGGGGCTCCCCAACAATTAGAAGGTTAAAATTGATTAGTGTTTGACAGCAAGGTTTATTTAAAGGTTGGATTTGATTAATACCCCCTTAATACCCCCATTAAGGTACTAGCTAAAGCTACATCTCCCGTACGTTTATAATTAAATTCGAAAAGGGGATAAAATTATAGTTTGAATTAATTAAACTAAGTACCATATAAAGTCATCTACCAAATCCGTTTAAGATCATTATTTTAATCCATAAACCAAACACCATAAAATTTTGGGACAAAATTTAAAATTTCAACATATATTGTGTATTTACTAGGGGTGTGTGGTGCGGTTTTGGATGGTTTTTGGCCAATTCCACACCAAACCGCAATATGCGGCTTTTCGAAAAAAGATTCCTAAATTGCGGTTATTTAAAATTAAGTGTCGTTTTGAGCGGTTTAGACGGTTGCGGTGCTATTTGCGGTTTTTAACTTATTGAAATAAAATACTTATATTTTAGCAAATGATATGTCCATTACATAAAAAGCAACACAAAAAATCAACAAATACATACTACTATATTAGAACCAAAATATTGAAAAAAATATCTAATCTAACTTATGAGCTTATTTGAACTTTGAAATATAAATAGTGGCTCGATTATGTATTAAGTATTTGAGTCGTACCTATTTTAACCCTAATTGTGTTTTCATTCCTAAAAAATATTTGTTAATCCAAAAAATGCATATATATATATATATATATATATATATATATTAAAAGTAAATATATAATTAGCATAAAATAAAATTAGATATAGTTGTGCCAAAAAATATATAATTAAAAAGTAAATATATAATTAGCATAAAGTAAAATTAGATATAATTGTACGAAAATTATTACACTAGTAGTACAGTTTGGTTCGGTACGGTTTGAACAAAAATTCCACATCGAACTATTATGACGGTGCCATTTAGTACATAAACCACACCGCGATTTAGACGGTTAGTTATCATGTACGTTGTGGTTCGGTGCGGACGGTTTTTTAAAATCATTGCACACCCCTTACTGATATAAAAATATTATTGCACAATATTACCCTTATTACCCTAATTGCGTTGTCCCTGTAACCACCAAGGTTTTAAAATCGGTTTTTCAAACCGGGCCGAAAATTTTAGTTAAGGTTTAGTGCTTTAAACCGTATAGAACCGGAATCAAACCGGACTACAACCTGTGCTCCTAAATATAAAATATTAAATATCAATCAAATAAAAATATTGGAGGATTAAAAACTAGTTATAAAGTGAAATGTCATAATTAATTGATAAAGTAGGGGTCATAAATTAAATTAACATAAAATATGTTGGAAAATAAGAAATTGATTGTAAAATAAAGTACCAAAAAAATATAATTTAAATAATGTCCATATGAAGATTTGAACTCATGACCTCTAATAACAAAATCCAACACTTAAACAATTGAGCACACCACTTTTAACCACTTTAACTCTATTTTCGTAATTTATCAGAATTTTGTTTTCTTTTTCTTTTTTAATTAATTCTGAACAAACCGGACCGGCGCGTCCGGCTTGAACCGGCCAGTCCGGTCCGGTTTTCAGAAACCATGGTAACCACCCATAAATTATTGAACTGAAAATAAAGCCAAGAAAGATATAACGCGAATATATTTTAATACATGACATATATTATTTAAGACTTGCAAAGTCGTCTAAGAACATTATGCAGTTCTTAAGAAGAACATTATGCATGGAAATAGATAAGTTCTTAAGAGACGTTGGTCATGACAGCAGAGACCATGGTGTTCATCCCACACATGCCATGCCCCCTGCAAAGACGATAATACCCATTCTCCCCCCAACTCTTCCCCCACGAGTTCTTGATGATCCAATAGGGTTTGTTTCCAAGCCTCAATATCGAAAATCCCTTCGAACCGTAGCCCACCAAAAGAACGCCGTGGTTCAGCCATCTCTTACCGCAGATAAGCGGACACGAAACCCCTCCGATGTACGTTTGCATGAACACCGCATTCAGCCCAACTGCTCAGTTCTTGTTGTTTCCCAATTAGAAAACACATCTAGTAACCGTAACGCAATGAATTTAAGCAAGCCCTAGTATGATATAGGGATGACAATCGAACCCAAATTAAACCCATTTAAAAATCTTCAAATGGATCTGAGTCTAGACTCAACAGCATCAATCGGAGCTCGATGTTGTCTATGTAGATCTAGACTCGGGACTCATTTGAAGATCCAATGGGTTCTTAGTGGAACTGATTGGCATCGATATATTTTACCTGCGAGGGGCCCATGGAGGACTAAGTAGGTGGCGATCTGATCCTCGTCGACGGGAATGTCGGTGAAGTTGGCGACTCTTACGGCCACTCGACGGCGGTCGAATTTGCATTCGCCTTTCTTGCCAGTGTATGGGTAAGAATCCTCTTCCTCGATGCCACCCGCCTCGATCAGGTAGCTGTAGGCGTTCGTCATTAGGCCGCCCGAGCATCCCGAGTCGCACGACGACTTGTCCTTTCTATCGCACTTCATTCACAAACACAAACAAAAAAACAACGAACGGTATTGGATGTATATCAACTGTACTTGTAGTAAGGAGTCGAAGTTATTTTATATATGTGCGCGAAAATATATCAAGTTATTTTATATTATTAATTAGTTATCTAAAAAATAAATAAACTAAGGATAAAACCGTGCAAAATTATTAAAGCACCCTCTACTTGCCAGACGACTCAGACCAAAAGAGCCTTAATAGATAGAATAGATTGCTGAATTATTTTTTCAGTTCTGTAATATAAGTAGTCGCGTTATAGGAACGTCGAATTTAGAACTCGACATCTTACGAAAAAAATTACGTACATTTAAAATTAAATAACTCGGAATTCTTATTTTGCCCAAATTCGGCGTAATATTGGGACTACATTATTCAAACTTTTAAACGAAAGTTTGTGACAAAATCTAAAATTCCAATGTATATTCTCCCTAAATTATTTAATTTGGGGATTATTAGTCCGTATAATGTCCAACCATTTAAATTCTGAGATATGACGTTAAAATGAACCTTGTGGTCGCAGTCGACGAGCTGCTGCTCGCTGAGATTTAAGAGCTTCCCAGTTGCTATGAAGTTTGCTCCTTCTATGGCTCCCGTCGTACTAAATGCCCAGCAAGATCCACATGTTCCCTTTTACATACATATAAATATATTCACACATAAAATATAGATCGACAATCAATGATGACGATGATGTTAGTATATATCTATATATGCAGTATATGTATCACTTACCTGCATCTTGACCTCAGTAACAGCGCCCTTTTCTCTCCAGTCAAAATCTTCAGGCAAATTGTCCGTGGGCAACTCAACTCCTTGCTGCACCGCCGCCTCACCACCACCACCACCGCCCACGCCGCCGCCGTTCATCCCCATGTACATCTCTTCGAACTCTTTTTGGGTCAGATCTGAGAACTTTGTGACGCCGTGGACGGCGGAGGGGTCCATGGCTTGGTGCTCGGCGGCTCATGACGTTTCCGGCGAAGACGCCCAGGCGGTGGAGGTAATCCTCGCGCGTGGGGTACACCTTCTCGTACTCGGACATGAAAGCCCTGAACTTGTGCTCGGCGGCGGTGTTGAGAAGGTGGTGGTTGGGATGACGAGCAGTTTCCGTTACTTGGAGAATTTTTTGCTTGCCGCCGTCATTTTGAGCGTCGACGGCGATGAGCAGAGCTGAGCTTAAGAAAAGTAACGAATACAGTAGTCGTAGGGCTTTCATTCCTTTTATTACTTTGAAGTTATATATCGGTCTTCTTTATTTCTAATCAGCTCAGCTAGTTCAGCCAGTCTTAACTAATATATCTATGAGTATCTTATTCACTGAGGGGGATGATAATGAGTCCCTATAGGATCTATGAACTAATAACAAGCCATGATATAATATTTTAATCAAAACATACAGAATGGTCAATTATGTATTTTAAGTCAAAAGATTGCGTTTGTGCGGTGTCAGTTCATGCATGGGCAACACGTGTGTAATATCATCAGATTGCAACGTGTTTAATAGAGGATGTAGTTGTGTGTCTAAAGTGGTGGTTTCTCTGATATTTAAGTTCTGACTTCTATGTTGTTGATAAGTTTTCCTTTATTTGCTGCTCTACGGTGAACGATAAGGTTTCAGTAATTGAGATGAGATACTACGGGTCTTTTTTAAAAACTAGCCTTTGACGGGAGTCAATTTAAAAAAATAGTCTCCTCGATTTTATCTTTTACAAGTAGTCTTTAATTTAAGGATATTTTCGTCTTTTTACAATGGGTCTTTTTTTCCACAGTAAAAAAAATTAAATCGGAACCGCGGGTGGGGTGTAGCCCAGTGATCGTATAGTCAGACGTTCAAGTAGTAGGTCGTGGGTTTAAATTCCCAACACATATTTTTTTATATAAGGCTACCCAGACGAATGGGACCTCGGCAGGGGACCCTGCTATATAGCACGGGTCCCGCTCATTTGCTGCACAGCATGGGCGGGTCTCCTGCAGCATAGCACGACCCCCCTGCAGCATGAGCAGGTCTCCTGTGCCTACTGCGGTAGGAGACCCGCCCATGCTATATAGCAGGGGTCCCGCGCATGCTAGCAGGGGTCCCGCCCATTGCTGCACAGCATGGGCGGGTTTCCTACAGCATGCACGGGCCCCCTGCAGCATGGGCGGGTCTCTTGTGCCTACTGCGGCAGGAGACCCGCCCATATTGGGCATGGGACCTATATTATATAGTAGGGGTCCCACGCAGCTAGCAAGGGTCCCGTCCATTTGCTGCATATCATGGGCGGGTTTCCTGCAGCATAGCACTGGCCCCCTGCTTAGGGGACACGTGCTATGTAGCAAGGGACCCCGCATTTTTTGGGACCCCGAGTAGTAAGGGCATTAAAGTCATTTTTCATTTGGAGGCTACTTTTTTAACGTTGACCACGTCAAAGGCCATTTACTTAAAAATCCGAAACACTACTAGTAATAATTATCCACGATACATTATTTACGCTATACTATATATAAGTATCCACTGTGATGAATACTGGCACGCATTAAGGTATGAGTGGGTCTTCATCGTTCGTTTTTATGATCAAACTATCACTTCGTCTCGTTAAAAACTTAGATCTATATTATATTAATATTTATAGCGCAAAGATAACTTGTAGCTGACATGCACACACAAATAACAACATGAATCAACACATTCAATTGAAGAACGATACAATATTACACAAGACGTGCACTGTTCTTCAATAACAACAAACAAAAAATGGCAGATTAAAGGATTAATTTCTAGTAGAAGATGAACCCTAGAAACTGTGCAGAGAAGAGAGAGTTGAGTTTGTGCGGCATGAGGAGTTTTTCCTTGTATATTCTGCCAAAAAACCCTATCTGCCCCTTTAACGTAACCTTCCAGAATTGCATTCAAGTCATTGCATTTTATCCCACCTTATACTTTGATCCAAAGAGCCTTCCAGAACATGTGCTTTGGGACGTCTTTATCCGTTAGTGACCCAATTTATTTCATGAGCCCAAAGAATGATTTTGAGTCAAGGAGTCCTTCTACACACGCCCCCCCCCCCCCCCCCCCCCCCCCCCCCCCACACACACACACACACACGTCTTTGGGCGAAAAAAGGTCAATCAGTCCTAATTTCCTGCAAAAGGATGAATGTGCTTCTTCTCCAAGAGCTTTAGTTAGAATATCAACTAGTTGATCATTACAAGTAACGATTGTGTAGAAATAATATTTTTTGAGATATATTGACGAATAAGATGGCAATCTATTTCTATATATTTGGTTCTTTCATGAAAAACTGGATTTTCAACTATCTGTAAGGCCACCTTATTATCACAAAATAAATTAGCAGGCGTAATGTTTTATATTTGAAAATCCTTAAATAGCACAAGAATCCAAACAATCTCACAACTAGTCTTTGCCATTGCCTTGCCCAGTACTCAGCCTCAACTAATAATTTCGAAATTGTATTTTGTTTCTTACTTTTCCATGATGACAAAGTGTTTCCTAAAAAAATACGAAAACCTGTAACAGATTTTCTAGTGATTGGGCATGAAGCCCAATCTGAATCACAATATGCATTTATTTGGAAGTTTTCAGACTTGAAATAGAAATTCCACAACCTGGACTTTGCTTTAGATATTTTCAAATTCTACATGCAACAGAAAAATGAGATTGTATATGTGAATGCATAAATTGACTAAGTGAATGCACAACAAATGATATATCAATTCTAGTATTGCATAAATATATTAATCTACCAAGCAATCTCTGAAAATTGGTCACATGATCATATGGCTTATCAACAGAATTTGTTTCACCACGTAATTTCAAATGTTGCTGCAGGTAAACTTCGGCTTACATCCTATCATACCAAATCCGTCAAGAAGTTCCAAAGCATATTTTCTTTGATGTAGAATAAAAGAATAAGAATTCCTTATAACTTCTATACCTAAAAATACTTTAACTTTCTCAAATCCTTAACACCAAACATACTATAACTTCTTCATAATATTATCAACTTCACACAAATCATTTCCACTAATAATAATATCATCAACATAAACTAGCAAATAAACACAATTTTGACCAACAATTTCGGAAAACAGGGAATAATCATGCAAACTTTGAACATATCCATTTTCAATAAAACGTTGTTAGTTTCTCATTCCACTTTCTTGGGGTCTATTTATGCCCATACAAGTATTTTGCAGCTTGCAAACCCGAGGATATGATCTATCAAAATACCTTCTGGTAAATTCATATACACCTCAGATAAATCACCATGTAAAAGGCATTGTTTATATCAAATTGAAAAACATCCCATGTATCTAATATGAATTTCTTCTCTATTCGGGAATCTAATTTTTAAGCGGTTTCTAGTAATTTCGGACACATTTTTCAGAGAGTCAAAACAGCAAACAACATGTTCAGTAGCACCAGAATCTATTATCTAACCATTTTTGCAATTTCTTGTAAACGAATTAATGCAAAAACCTGACATAACATCTTGGTTGACAGCTTGTGTGTTGGAGCAGTCCAGCAACCTTAACAGCTTGCTGTACTGTTCCATATAAATATTAGGAACAACAGAATTTGAAACAGAAACATCCGCTTCCACTTGATTAGTGGATCTGATTTGACTTCTATTCCAATTGTTTTTTCTTCTTAGTTTTGAAATTGTTAGCATTGCTATTATTTGCATTTACCCAATCGGAAATCCTATCAACTTAAAACATTTCTCAATCAAGTGACCTCCACCACCACAATGCTTGCAAACAAGATTAGGATTGTCAATTTTGTATATAGATTTATTTAAAAACACGGGAACAAATTATCAACATGAAGAGCAATATGACGGTGTGATTCTTCCCGACGTATAATATTTAACGCATGCATAACATTAGGAAGTGGATCAGACATAAGAATAGTGCTTCTAACTATATGATATGATCCATTTAAACCCATAGGAGTTCAATAAGCCTAGATTCGTTTTCTATCTTAGAGTTATGCACAGATGCATCACATGAACATGGTTTACTACATACAAGATATTCATCCCATAAATGCTGCAGCTTTAGAGTAGTACATAAAGACAGAGTCATTTCCTTGGCGAGCACTAGCAATTTGTTGTTTTAAAGAATACTTCCGAGATCCATCTACTTTTCAAAAAGTCTTTTCAAGTGATTCGCAAACCTTTTGAGGCATGTTTCACATAAGTGAACCTATTTCTAAGTTCGGGACAACGAGTTTAAAAGCCATGATAAAATACAATCACATTGCGCCTTTCCCATTCTACGACTGATTCTTGAGGTGTAGGCTTTGCTAATGTCCCTAATATAAACTCAGATTGATTTTTACTGGTATGAACAACATAATGGAATTCGTCCAACAAACATAGGTTTCAGACCCAGTAAGACTAATATTAGTTATATAGTCACTGCCTGGTCCGAAGGATTTAGAAATAAAGGACTCTTCTTAGTAGTTGCAGTGAGAGTACCAATATGCTGAGAGTCAGATATAGATACCATATTAACACAGATATTAGTAGGCACAGATATTTCAGAATGACCGCAGCGGAGTAACCACAATGAGATAAGGTAAGAGTAATATCACCAAAAATCGATTAGACTGAAATTTGATGACAGCAAAGTATTGTTTAAGCAGCGGTTGCGAGCAGAATCTTTAGTTCGGGATCTTGGAGAATCTACCAAAAAGATACAAGAATGATTAGATGTCAAACAAGCTTGAGATCCACGGAATATTAAGTGGTATAAATGCCGAGGGCATAAAGAGGCTTCACACACTAGGATTTGAAACTACAAAGACCATTGTATATGTAAAATCATCAAAAAACTTCAGGTCTAGTTATAAAAGCAACAAATCTAAACGAGTTGCATACAGAAAGGAATTGCAAAGAACACTACAAATCGATAACTTTGTAGATCTAGGGTTTCATCAACAAAAATATGTTGAATACGAGATCGACATAAACATTTTAGCCTAAAATATGTAGTAGGCTTTACAGCATCAGATCTAATAGAAAAACACGCCAAACAGAAACCTAGTAGTTGAGATCTTAACAGGCGCTAGGGTTTCTAGCCATGGACACTGATCCAATGATCTAGCGCTCCGATACCATGTTAAAAAGTCATATCTATATCATATTTAACACATATAACGCAAAGATAACTTGCTACTGATACACAGACACAAACAGTAACATGAATCAACATATGCAATTGAAGAACGATACACAAGGCGTGCACTGTTCTTCAGTAACAACAAAACAAAATGGCAGATTGAGGATTTCTAGTAGAAGATGAAGAACCCTAGAAACTGTGCAGAGAAGAGAGAATGGAGTTGGTGCGGCTTGAGGAGTTTTTCTTGTGTATATTCTGCCAAAAAACCGTAACTGCCCCTTTCAACGTAACCTTCCAGAAATTGCATCCAAGTCCTTGCCTTTTATCTCGCCTTATACTTTGATCTATAGAGCCTTCTAGAATATTGGCTTGAGACGTCTTTATCTGTTAGTGCCCCAATTTATTTCCTGAGCCAAAGAATGATTTTGAGTCAAGGAGTCCTTTTAACACGTCTTTGCAAATTTATATTAATGAGTTTACGACGAACACTTTCCCTAGCTCGAACTGAGGTTTAAATAGTGGGGTTGAAAATTAATTATAACATAAAATAATAAGAGAATTCGATACGATGTCCTATACATTTATTACAAAGAAAAAACTAAATTACATTAGGTAAAAGTAATCTTTGCTAAATGAACCTTCATCTCCCATATTCTGAAATCTTTGCAAAATTATTTAATTTCCAACACTTTCAAAATGTTTAAGCTTTTCGATAACACACCAACAAATCCGAGAGAAAGTCATCACCCTTCTTATTACGTAAATCATGCATGTTAATTTTCATCATATAACGTGATCTTTAGAGAGTAGTTGTTGCAACCGACAAAACCAAAGCTAACTCTAGAATTTGGTAAATAATAGATAGTGTATAGAATATACTTAGAATTGTGCTTTGATTTATTAGCTGCCCGTGTAATTAGGGCTTTTGTCATATTTGTCCTTAGTTGAGGACTAGATTGTTATTTATACCAAGTTTGTTTGGTACAAATACAATTGTAAACATTGTGCTTAATACAGAAAATAGTTGAATTGATTCGAAAGGCTTGCAAATTATATTCTAGAGAGAGAAATAAAAAAACATTTTCTCACACTAAGATTCTCTCTCAGGAGTGAAAAGAAGGTTTGCGATCGAACTTCAATTTGAATCAAATTCACATCGTAGATCTTAGATTTCTTGCCTAGGATTAATCCAGTTGATATTCGGGGACTTAACAATTGGTATCAGAGCAGATTCATTCAGTTTTGAATCAAAATTATTAGAGATCGGATCGAAATTAATTCTGAAACCGTTTCGTGCGAAAAAACCGTTTGGCGCCAAAATTGATTTCGATCTGATAGCCTTAATTTGTTCTTATTGGACTTGAAATTGATGTCTCTATGCTCGCTTAAGTGCTAGAAATCGTTTACGATTCAATCGGTAGCGATAGAACATCGAATTTGGCGAATTGTACTGGAAAAGTTACTGTTCGCGATGGACATGAAGAACACGTTCTGATTTTGCTTCAATTCATCATATTTTGCTTTATAACGTGTTTAATTGTTTGTTCATGTGTATTCGGTAGATAATTTCGAGCATTACCTGCAATTTGCTTGCTTAATTCGCTGTTTTGCTTGAATTTAGTGTTAATTGCGTATTCTGCTGTTGTTTGCGTCACTTCAATTTTTCTCGCTAAGTTTTCGATCAGATAGAATTTCTCGATCGAAAACTCCATGCAAGAAATTTTTCTTATTAGAATACGATATTGTTACTGAAGTCGCTGTTGTAAAAGATGGTTTCAGTGAGAAATTGTTTGAGCATTAATCTAGCAAAAATCCTTTTCAACGAGAAATAACGATCTTGGCTGCACGAATTTTATTTTCTCTCGAGAAACGTTTTCGGTTAGACATTTCTGTTTGACTTAGAGATAAATTTACTTGCGCTCGAAAAACGTTTTCGGTCAACCATTTACTTTTGACTCAGCGAGAAACTCGGCCTTTGTACTGTTCCTCCACAGCCAAATTAATCCACGCATCGAGAAACTTTTTCGACCGCCAGATTTCGATCGTATTTTTCAAAAAAAAAATTGATTTGACTGAAGGTATATAGGCTGGACTACCTTGCGTGACAGTTAGTATTCCAGGTTGTTTACGATCTGCGTACTTGTCCCATACGGTGTAACAACGCCACATGCCTTCTTCTTTCAAAAAAAAAATTCTTCGATCGAAATTCTAGCGAGAATCTTTAATTGAAAATCGAACACTCGAAAAACTTAGTCAATTTTTCGAGTCAACATTTTGAAAAGTCAACATTCTGAATTTTGGTCAAGAAAATTTTTCGACGGCAAAAATATTTTCGACCGCAAAATTTTTACGGAAAATGATTTTCGATTGAGTTCACTGTTTAAACAGTTTCTCTTTGCAAAACTATATTCTTATCGAAAAATTTTTTCGCTCGAGAAATTTTTCGCTAACAGTACTTTACGCACGAAAACAGTAACTACGCGATTTTGAAGAAATTATTTCGATCAAACTTTAAACATTGAAATCGAAAATAATTTCGATCATTCTGGAATCAAACGCGTCACTTGTGAATCACATAACATCATCATATCACCAAAACAATCAATGAAGATCAACTCAAGACAAAATGGATGCTTATACACTTGGAAATGCAACCGTCCACCAATTTGAAATGCCGAGAATACACAGTCTGGCGCAACCGTTTCTTAAATTTCCTAGAGCTCAAAGAGCATGCCGAGTACCTTCTTGCTTCTCTCGAAGAAAGCCAAGCTCAATTTTGGATTGAATAAGCAACCAGTACAACGAACAATCCGCCTCTACCTGCGGTACAAAGAAGACTTAAAACTCCTAGTGAGTATAATGATGCAGGGAGGCTGCAAGCAAAGGCTGATCTCGGATGCAAATCTTGTCTCATGCAAGGCATCCCAAATGATATATATAGACAAATCGACAACATTCCTACGGCAAAGGGAATGTGGGATGAACTCTATCTTATGATGCAGCGTACTGAAGTCGGAGTCAAAGCCAAAAGGCCAACATACTAACGGCCTATGACTCTTTCAAGGCCAAACCAGAAAGAGAGCCTCGAAGATCTTTATCAAAGATACCTAACACTTCTCAACTAGATGAGGAAGATAGAAATAAAAAAGATGAATATGGAGACCAACATTCGATTTCTATCTTCTTTGCCCTCGGAATGGAAGAAGATATCCACTCATATTTGACAGAACAAAGACTTGGAGGAGTTGGATATTCACGCTATCTTCGACAATCTCGCACAACACGAGGAAGACATCGGCGAGATTCAGAAGGAGCAAAAGGACAGACATACTGAAGACTCCGTTGCCTTAGTCTCAGAGAAGAGAAGCTCTAGATCTGCAAAGACAAGACTATTACGCCTCCCACCACATCAGAGTCGGAAGCTGAATCGGACTCCGACGTCGAGCCAAATATCCGAGCCCTTGGAAAGCAACTGGCTCTAATTGGAAAGATGATGAGCAAACAGTACTTCAAGAAGAAGTCCTCATCATCGGTCAACAAACTTCGGACTACTAGCTCAAAGAACAAGGAAAGAGCATCGGAGACCTTCGAAGTCAAGAACGCTAAAGAGTCAAGCAAGTGCATTAATTGCGGCAAATCCGGCCACTTCGCCCGTGAATGCACTCTCCCAAAGAAGAGACATGCCATTTACTACTCCAAGAAACTTGAACTCACAAAGCAGAAGGAAGCTGGAGTAGGACGGAGCAAGACCATGGCTCGAGGATACGTCGAGTTCAGAAGAGGAGAACCTAGCCCTCATGGCCCGCCTAGACGAAGATTTCGATGTTGAACCCTCTAACTGGACGGATGATGACCAAGCATCCACGTCATCTCAGGAGGTAAATTCCTTAAATTCCACATTATTGACCATGTTAGAATCGGACTACGGTAACATGAAACGTGAGCAGAAAAGCATAAAGAAATTAGAAGAGAGACTAGCTATAAGTGAGCGTAACTATCAATTGCTATTTGATGAAAAATTCCACGTAGAAATTCTCTTGTCAAATGCAAATGAAAAAATAGGTAGTCTAGAGTCTAGAATAGCCTCCTTAGAGACTAAAATAACGACCTAGATAAAGCTCTGAACGAAAGCAACAGAGAGTTGGCCACATCTATAAATTACTATATAGCACTCTCTGAGGAGAGAGAACAAGACTTTATTCTAGGATCAAATTCTTAGACGACAGACTGACCTCGAGGGGACAAACCGATCAAACGATTCATCTAAACTAGCCTTTAGAAACTGAGATTTATAACGTTAAGGAAGGTTTAGGACTTTCAAACCCACGCAACTTAAGAAAAGTTGATTGCAATCAACTTTATGATATAAGATACATGGGATTGGGTCTAACCTCCCTAATGACTTTTACTAGCGCATCTGAGACAAGTGCGTTAGAAGAAGAAAAGTGTAAAGCCAAAACTAGAGCTGAGATCCCCTTTGATTACAAAGAGTTGAATAATAGTTACAAAACTCGGGAGATACCCAGGAGTGTAACAGTGGTTCAATGTTTTCTCTACAACATACGAGTCAGTCCAAGGAAGCGACTACCATCTATTATGAGATTCTTCTAACCTTTATATTCCTCCTATGATTAAGAAAATTGAGGAAATGTGTTCATCCTTTGACATCGAAAAGAAGAATTTCGAAGCTGAAACGAAAAAGTTCCTGAAGGAAATGGAAAATTTAAAAGCTTCCACCAAAGCTCAAACTGTTTCTCACGCATCTCACTAAAAGGAAACTATCATTATGAAAAGCGTGAAGAAAGAAACTCGACTTCCGCTGATTCCAAACCTAAGATCAATGTATTGAAAAATGTTGCCTCTAACCCTGTTTTACTACGTCCACAGGGAGCGCAGTAAATGAGCTAGAGAAATCAAAGGCGATAATGTCTAGAGTAGAATAAAGAATGAGCTTAGATGTTAATGTTCCAAATTTATCCACTCCTCTGTAATAAAAGACACTCGTAGAAATAAAAGAGCTATTTCCTTACTCAAAATCATTGTTTCACATGTTCCCTTCAACCTACTAATTTTAGAACCACTAACTTCGAAACAGGCTCTTCATCGCAACCAAAGTTAATCATTCTAATACAAATGCGATTAGGATGATTTGTAGGAAACAAGATCCAACCGTAAAGAAAGCTTATGGTGCTATACATTCATGTTCTCACCTAAGGTATCCAATCACAATCCAACCCCCAAACACTTTAGGAGACTATCTAGCGAGCGGTCTCTTTCCATAATCAAGCATACAAACGCATTTGACCGCACTGAAATTCGACTTCCCTGTAAGGTTCAACACGCATGGGTTCCTAAATATACGCCTAAGAAGACTAAAACCAAAAGGCCAAGGCTCCTAAAGAGGCAAAACCCAACGCAACTTCTTCGATGGTGGCTTGGGTATCTAAAACTGCTCTGACTAACAATTTAGGAACAAATCTGAACCACTTAGTATATCTGCTAATCTGAGAGGACCCATTCTTAAGTGTGTACCTAAAGCTTCCTATTCTATTTTTGCAGATCCATCATGTGTGGTACATTGACTCCGATTGCTCCACACACATGATTGGGATTAAAGAGCTGCTGAGCAACTACCAAGACCGTTTCCACGGGAAAGTCAAATTCGACAATAACGATTCGGCTCCGATCTTGGGATTCAGAGGCATCATTCTGGAGAATATGATGATCAAGGATGTCTAGTTTGTCGAAGGCCTTCGCCATAACTTGTTCAGCATAGGCCAATTCTGCGACAAAGGATTCCAAGTGGTCTTCCTTGCTGACCCATGACGAATTTTGGACAGTCATGATACAGAACTCCTTCAAGGATTTCGGAAATCCAACTTATACACAATCAACCTGACGTTTGTACGGCCTTCGACTGCTGTTTGCCTCATCTCTCAGACAAATATACAACGGAACAGCCTATGGCATCAAAGAGTGTCTCACCTTAACGTCAAAGCACTACAACGCCTTTCCACTAAGAAGTTGGTTTGCGGTCTACCGACAAATTTGACGGCGCAAGAGGATCACTGTTTGGCATGCAACTAGAAAAATGGAGCGAGCCTTGAATCACGTCAAGCAAGTTTCCTCCACATCACGTCCTTTAGAATTAATTCACATGGAACTCTGTGGATCGATGCAGACACAGAGTATCAACGGACGCAAGTACGTGCTGGTCATTGTAGATGATTTTTCTCGCTACACTTGGACAAAGTTCCTCCGAACAAAAGATGAGATCGGAGACTTGATCGTAAATTTTGTGAACACGACTCAGAACCTCCTGCAGCAGACTATCCAAATCATACGTACCGACAATGGCACGGAGTTCAAGAATAAGTTTCTCAGTGACTTCTACCAGAAACTTGGGATTAGTCAGCAATTCTTAGCCGCAAAGACACTCAACAGAATGGGATAGTCGAAAGGAAGAACAGAACTCTAGTGGAAGCCGCACGTACGATGCTCATCCACTCGGCCTCCCCACACTTCTTTGGCCTGAAGCAGCAAATACCGCCTGTTTCGCTCTAAACAGGACGGTTGTTCACCAA